>JANRGW010005255.1:0-13672 GCA_024733675.1 Psilopsiagon aymara | reverse complement strand
CTGCCCATGGCAGGGGGGTTGGAACTAGATGATCTTAAGGTCCTTTCCAACCCTAACTATTCTATGATTCTATGAAAAGGACTTTTAGGGAAAAAAGGTGAAAACTACCCTATGACCACAACGGACAGCTTCCTTCCACCTGCATGTGGGCTTGTGGTCCTGGTAGAGTGGTTTAAAGAGTTTAGTGCCTCTAAGGAACTTGTGAAGGTTTATGCAGATCCATGCAATTGGGCCTGACAGTGGCCTGGAAGCATTCCTGTAATCTGTTCCTCCATCTCTGATGAGAATCCAGGAACTAACAGCAATAACTTCCTAAACCACTTGCTGAAAGGCTACCTGTGCCCTGCAACAAAATTCCTCCATCTGAAAAACTGGGTAGTTCCCAGCCAGGTTGCTTCCTAGATTTGCTGCTCTTCTTAGGAAAACAAAACAAAACTACAATATTATAGATGTGTATGATACCTATGACTTGAGCATCATACAAAATAAATTGGTTTAACTCAATGTTTGCAGATGGCACACCAGAGTTATTAAACATGTCTTCTAGGTGTTGTAATAAACATATTGACCTCAGGCTCCTTTTCTTGTGTAGTTAATCTTGCTATCAGCAGAAGATCCTGAAATAATACTACTTAGCTATGAAAGAAGTAGATGAGACACACGAAGGTGTTGGCAAGCCTACAGATGGTGAATATCAGTACTAAGAGCTTTACTTGTGTGATAAATGTTCTGGTGGCATGTCTCAGAACTGTCATTACAAGGCAGAACCATTTGTGATACAAAATATTTACAAACAATTATAAATGTGACTTAGCCCAATTTAAGTCATAGAATCATAGAATGGTCTGGGTTGGAAGGGATCTTAAAGATCATCTAGTTCCTACCTTGTGCCATGGCAGGGACACCTCCCATTAGACCAGGTTACTCAAAGTCCTGTCCAACCTGGCCTTGAACATTTCCAGAGATGAGGCACCCACAGTGTCTCTAGGCAACCTGTTCCAGTGTCTCTCCACCCTCACAGTAAAGAATTTCTTCTGTATACCTAATCTGAATCTCCACTCTTTCAGTTTAAAGCCACTCCCCCTTGTCCTGACGCTATATGCCTTTGTAAAAAGTCCCTTGTAAAAAATGTCCTTGTAAAAAAACCCAGGAACTTATTTTCACACATGTGGAGATTCCTCATCAAAAGTGAAGTTCTTCACAAGCAGACTTATCTTGGGGATGGTAATTATGGCCAGCATTGTGTTAGAGAGCTGTGATCTGCTAGCTAAATCTGCTTTTTTTCCTAAGTACTTTAAAGAATTGATCAAGAAGATTAAGTGGGTGGGTTACCTAGCTGTCTAAACTTCTCCTGACACAGCTCTATTCCATTTCCTCATATGCTACCGCTGGTCACCAGAGAGGGGAGATCAGCACCACTTAAGGAAGCTGTAGATTGTGATGGGGTCCTCCCCCAGCCTTCTCTTCTCCAATCTGAACAAACCAAGTGACTCAGCTGCTCCTCTTGTCTTGCCCTCAAAACATTCCACCAGCTTGGTCTCCCTCATCTGCACACACTCTAATAGCCTGACATCCTTCTTATATTGGGGAACCCAAGCTGCACACAGTACTTGAGGTGGGCTGCGCAAGTGCAGTGTAGAGCGGGATGATCACCTCCCTCGACTGACCGGCTATGCTGTGCTTGATGCACCCCAGGACGCGGCTGGCTCTTTTGCTGCCAGAGCACGCTGTTGACTCATATTCAACTTGCCATCAACCCGACCCCCCAGATCAATTTCTGCAGGGCTGCTTTGCAGCATCTCACTCCCCAGTTTATAGGTATAACCAGGATTATCCCGTTCTGGGTGGAGAAACTTGCACTTGCTCTTGTTCTTGTTAAATTACGTACGGTTGGTGACTACCCAGCTCTCTGGTCTATCTAGATGTCTCTGTAAGTGAATCTCTACCCTTAAGAGAGTTCACACTCCTCCTATTTTAGTATCATCAGCAAACTTCATGTACATATGATTCCTGAATCCAGATCATTTACAAAAACATTAAAGAGTATTGGCCCTAAAACTGAGCCCTAGGGAATGCCACTGGTGACTGGCTGCCAGTGGATGTAACCCCATTTGCTATAATGTTTGAGCCTGACCTGTCAGCCAGTTGTTTACCCAACATATTACGGACTTGTCTAGCTGTGTGCTGGACATTCTGACAGAATGATACTGTGAGAGACAGTATCAAAAGCTTTGATATAACAAAACCCCCCTGAAATATTAGATGGGTGACCATGTCATAAAGAGAAATTAATTTAGCTAAGCAGGACTTTTCCCATGAAGACCAATAACCTTTAAAGTTCATGAAAATTGTCTCAAAAACCCCACAAAACCCAAACAATCCAAAAAGGAAAGTAGTCGTCAGTCCTTCCTATAGGGAATTCCAGGAAAACTGTCCATAATTCTCATGTTCGTTATCATGCTTATTAATGCTGTATTGCATACAGGCAAGCTATACAATTTAATGAGTAGTGCAACAGGCTTTTTTCATAGAAAATCATGGTAAGAATGTTTAAGGTTTTGACATCACAGGAGAGCTAAACAGGATTCTTTATATCTGAGAGTATCAGAGAAGACAGGAAGGCTGACAAATTATTGCCCTGATTAAGCTGATGATCCTGACCTCTATATCTACTCTCTCTCTCTCTCTCTCTATATATATATATATATATATATACACCCTCTTCATATATATATTTTCCTATACTCTATAGCAGGCAAGAGTGATGCTTGCTTGAGGACAGGACACTATGTGAGCAATTCAAGGAAGTTGTAAAGGTCCATGGATCTGGACCCCAAGGCTTGGAAAATCTTCTGGTGCTCTAAAGTTGTTGTATTAGAGAAATGCCCTAACTATTCACCTCAGCAAGGACACAGGTTTCATTGACCCCAGGGTAATACTCTGCACCCCATGGTGTTCTTTAACCAGTCCCCAGAGAGTGTGTGGTCACCTTGTCCTCCACCTCTGATGGCATTATCTGTCAAAACCTGTCAACATGGCAGAGATAAAGAAGATACATGTGCGGGTGTGAATTAGCTGGTGCATGTGAAATACTTACCTCTTTATTGGACCTTAATTTTCTGTTAGATGCTTCAGCTGTGGCAGTTGTCCATAGGATTTCCCAATTCCTGACCCAGAGACCCAGAAAGCATGAAGCTTGCTTGTAACCAAATATTTCTTCTCCCCCCTAACCTTGCACCACCTACTCATACACATTACAGGCAACATATTGATCACCTCTGTGTATCAGCTGTGAACACCATAGTTTTAATATAATCAGCAATGACAGATATTCATTCTATAAAGCTACACTTACAATATCAGTAAAAAGTCTTCTGTCCATTGATTAACATGTCAAAATAATATTAAATGGTGTACTGTGGTCTATTGTATCCATCCACAGAGGGATGGTTTTCTCACTTAAAGCACTGCCCAGCATCAATATTTGTGAACTGGAAGCCTCCACTCTTGTGATAAAATTAAATAGAGGTGGTTGTGCTGTGCCATGTTACTCCCTCATTTACCCTGATTTAGTTTCAGATTGGCTAGTCCACAATTAGTATGATGGCATTTGTTTGAGGTATGATAGGAAAAGAAAAGTGGTTTCAAAGAAGCAAGGTCTTTATTTTTCAAACCATCAAAGGTGATACAAAATTATACCAACCAAGTGAAAAACAGAATAGTCTTTTGCTACAGCAGATCTTGGAAGTCTCCCTCATATATAGAAATCCATATTGACAAGTGTAGGCAAGTGTTATATGAAAGTACACTCAGCTGCCGTTAGTATGCAAATTACATAGATCTCAATATGTGAAATACTTAATACCCTCAGCTCCTAACACAACAAGTAGAAAACGAGTATTTCTAGTAATATATTCAAATCTTTTAAAGATCAAGCATAGAATTTGGTGATGTTTAACCTTGTCTTGTCTTCCCGTTGCTCCCTGAAATGAAAAGCCTAAAGACCTACTTCTTTATGAATTCCTCTGACATGGTATATTGGCAGTCTTTCCCACCTATCTAGCTTTTATGCTATTTTGATATACTTGTGTTCAAACATATCTAATGTTCAGCACATAATAATTTTTCCATGGGGTAACTGGAAAGTGCATTGAATTTTCCTTTAGAGACTTGCTCAAGGCATGGATCATATTATCCTCTGTAGCTATAGGGAAGCTACAGCTAAAAATAAATTTTGTGCTTTATTTTAAGGTTAAAAAATACATTACAAGTAAATAATTAATCCAGAGGAGCTCTGACTGTTGCTATTTATAGTAAAGTAACTGATCTATAATAGAGATTGTATACCCAAGTTTCTAAAATAAACTCAGTGTGAAAAAAACAGTATGTGTGATAATGCTGTTGTGAAGTACATTACAAGACACAGAAGGTTGAGTTCTGCCTTAGAATTGTACTTCCTGCAGGCGAAGACGTCTCCTGTTCAGCTATGCAAGCTGATGGGAATCCCATCCCGATGCCACTCTGGTCTGTTCAGGCTGCATCTCTCAGTCTCTCTGATAGAGAAGACACTGTTTATCCAATATTTCCTCTTGGATCAAGGGTTTGCAAAGGGACCATGAGTAGGTGGGATTGCATGATATATTAATTTTTCTTGAAGAGACTTGCAGCTGGAAGTGAACTGTGTTATGAAATGTTAAGACTTTCACATCCCAGAGTTAATGGGAAGATTAAGGGGAAATCCTCTCTTCCTTCAAGGCCATCTTTTCCCATCCAGCCTGAACTTGCACCACGTCCATGTTACACAGCCCTGAGAGAGTGCAGAGCTATGACTTTGGTTCCATTTGATTCGCTTTAGAATAAAGATATCATTCAGTTTTACGTAAAAATAATTTGGATCAATTGGATTTTGGTAACTTTCCTTACACTGAATAACTGCTTTTCCTATTAACAGTTCTATTGAATTCGATGCAATTGGATTTATGGTGTAAGAGGTCACTGAACATGACAAAGCATCACAAACCCTGACTTTAATATAAGACAGCTTTTTGTTTTGTATTTACAAAGATCACACCCGGTAGGCATCATATCCATGTGAGGAGCTCTTAAGAAAATCTCCTGAGAAGAAAATACCAATAGTAAATAGTTATAACATCAAAAGTACACAGGTATAACATCAGCAGGACACTCTGGTGGCATCACAGGAGTTCTGGTTTCCCCCAGCGTAAGTAAATGGAGGTACTTTGGCAGCTATAGTAGCTCTCCATGCATCATGACATGAAAATCTCATTCAGGTGTCTAAGGAAAGCACACTTGCTAAAGTGAAAGCATTCATGCCGAAGTAATACTGCTTTTTTTGAAGCTACTCTTGCTACCCATATTTTCACAGTAAAGATCCTAATTACCTGATCTTGCTTTCTGTGCCAGTGTTGCCACTGCTTCTTGTAGCCAGAGCTACCTTAAATAGCTATGAACTGGGGACTGCAAAGGGACTCAGTTTTCTTGAGAAGCCATGAAGAATCAATTCCTGCATTGTTTTTCTCTCTGTATGGGCTGACTGGAAAGAGTCACTTGAGAATTCCAAGTGTAAACTCAGTCAAAAAAACCCACAGAAAGAGGAGCTGGAAAACTGTATGATGTATGAAACATCATCATACCTCTGCCAGGGAAGAGATATAACACCTCAGGCATGCCCAAACTGAAACAGTAAGAAAGGAAAATTCGTGCTTCAAGCGGACTGCTTTTCCTTCCCAAATAGTATTGCAAAGCACTGTCTAATTAGCTATACACTATCACCCACATATCTTTCAGAGGCATTGTTTGGCAGGCTCTTTCCTGCCACTAAGCACCAGTTTTCTCTGAGATACATTGGTCTGTGTTTCAGTCTCACTGTATTTGTTGCCTATGTCTGTAAGCACTCTTTAATAATTGGTATTGCTGCTCTTACTGGTGGGTTAGGCACTTCTGAATCCTCACTTCTTATGGTGACACTTTGCTTTCCAAAAAGACATGTAAAGGAATATCACTTCTCTTTCATCAAATTGTCAATCCACATACTGCATGCAGTATCATGAACATTTATTGCTAGTATGATTTCACGAGTGTCTGTAACAGTTTTCATACTAAGATGCAAACATATTTTATGACTCTGTCAATGTCTGAAAAACCAAGCTAGTCTGTTTCCAGACACTGAAGCTGTTGCATTGTTTATAGCTTCCCATACACTCAAGGAGCTCAACCCTACCTTCTTGACTTACCCAAACAGTTCCAGTGGCACAGCTTATGAGAATGGGCAGAATTTCTCCCTGTAAACCCATTTCACTCTGGTTAAAAAAATCACAAATGTTGGTATCATCTGGCACCTTCCAACACTGAATGCTTAACATGATGTTTGGAGGAAGTTCAGTACTTAGCTGCCAGTGAAAACAGTAGTTATTATGTGCCAAATACTTCACAACAGCACTGATAGATCATAAAGCATCTCTATGGAGATACTTTTAGATTTCTGCACCCTTAGCACCATCCGTCATCTCTGACACATGCTTGAGGAACTTGGCTGACAGCAGAACTGCCCATATGCCCTATATTTTAACTACTCCTAGCAGGCATAATGCATCCCAAGATACCTGTACAAGCCCATTCTAAAGCTATTTCACCTAGCTGCTTTCAGTGCAAGAATGGCAACGATAACAGAAAACACCACTTACTGGTGTTCATTTTGGTGTTCTTTATTGGTGTTGAAGCCAAATGTGACTTCAAATTTGAGACAGTATCCAGAGAGAGCATTCAGAGGTTCGTCCTGCAAAACCGGGAAGTAGCTTCTCATAGGCACTGCCCAGCACGGCTAGTCCAGTGCTTCTCAGCTGACTGCAATTCAAGACCCAGTTCTGACAGCGTTAGCTCCAAAAAACTGATGAGAAAGCGTACAGAGGTAAGAAACCTCTGCTGCAAAATGGCAGCAGTAGTTTTGGGGTGTGGGTAGTCATCAGTTCAAGAATTCAAAAGGAAAAAACACTGCTGTGAAAGGGATAAAATCTAAGAAAAACAGCAAGTTGGAAGATGCAGCAATGCTCTGCACGTTCCAAGGACAGGAAGGTTAAACCTGGGCTGCAGTAGAAGCTTATCTCGAGCTTTCAGCATGCAGAATCTTTCCATCTGAGGGGGCCCATCTGAGGAACCGCCAGTCCACGCACACACACCCGTTTGCTACACCCCAAACCTCGGAAAGGAGCTCTAAGGCGAGCGGGCGTGTGTGTGTGCGTGTGCATGCTTCTCCCTCTGGGTATCGCTGGATACACACTAGTGTAAGACGGCGGCTCGCTTAAAAGAGGGCGGCACAGGGAGAGGGTAGAGGAGTCCCGTCCCGTTCCGTCCCGTCCCGTCCCTTCCCGTTCCGTCCCGTCCCGTCCCGCCGCCAGCTGGGGCCGCCCTGTCCCCCCGCCGGACCTCGCACCGCGGTCAAGCGGTGCCGCCGGGGCCGCGCCCCCTCGCCGGGCACTGAAAAGGGGCGGCCGGGGCAGCACAGCGGAGCCACTGGCACCGGCCGCCGAGGGGGAGGCAGCTGCCAGCCCAGCGCCGAGGGAGAGCCCGAGCGCCGCCCGCCAAGGCTCCCTCTCCTCCAGCAACCTCGGGGAACTGCAGCACCGACGGCCGCGGAACCCCCTCACCACCCCAGGGCACCATGACCATGCTCAAGCTTTCCCTCATGGCCTTCAGCATCGTCTTCTGGGCAGCAGGGCTGACCATGTTCATCATCGGCCTCTGGGCGAAGGTGTTTCTAGGAAGCTACCTGGAGCTGTCAGCCAACAGCAGCCCCAGTGCCCCTGCCATCCTCTTGGCCACCGGCGCTGTTGTCATCATCTGGGGCTTCCTGGGCTGCTTCGGTGCTGCCACAGAGCACCGCGGCCTCCTGCGTGCCTACAGCGCCTTCCTGACCACCGTGATGGCATCCGGGCTAGCCGCGGGGCTCTCGGCACTCCTCTACCGCAAGAACATTGCACAGGGATTCCAGGAAGGACTGCACCAGGCGCTGCTCACCTACGGGAAGGACGAGGGGATGGCGGATGCCTTGGATGCTTTGCAACGCTCCTTGTCCTGCTGCGGTGTGCAGAGCTACCGGGACTGGCTCACCACACCCTGGGGGCTGGAGCAGAACGGCTCCGTGCCCTTCAGCTGCTGCCAGGCCCGCCAAGGCTGCCACCGCAGCCCGCCTGACACACGCGGGCTGCACCACGACGGGTGCCTCCCCAGGGTGCTGGCCTTCGTCAGTAGCAACATGTTCTATATTGCCACAGCCGCCCTGGGGCTGGCGCTGCTGCAGCTCATAGGCATCGTGCTGGCTTGCCTGCTAGCTGCCCGCATCCCTGCCCGCCTGATGGGCATCACCACCCTGCACTGAGATCCCCCTGATCCTGTCTCTTATCCCCTCTGGCTCCCTTCTTTCCCACTGGCCTCGGTGTATCCCACTGGGAAAAATCGTCTCTTTGTGTTCCCCACTTTCACCTGACCTTCCTCCTCCAGACTCCATTCCTCCTCTGGAGCCTGTGTCAGGTGAATCCATGCTGCAGGCATCTCACAGTCCCTTGGAGCTGGGCAGCAGGTCTCCACTGCCGCCCCCCTCTGAAGTCTCTGGACTGCTCCTGCAGGGAGGGGCGACAGCATGGACGGACATCACCCCCTGGGGCAGCAGGGACGCTTGAGTCAAAGCTGACCAATCTTCTAGGTGACACTAACATCCCAAGGCACTGAAGTGGGGGCCAGGGAAGGAGAAAAGAGGAGAGGGTCTGGGAATGCAAGAGAGGTGTCTCTCAGCATTGCGCCACGTGAGTGTGCTGCTGAGCCTGGAAAATGATGGAACTGGAAAATGGTGCTACTGGGAAACTGCTGGAGCACACAAGGTCTGCTCTGGGGACACCCACGTAGCCATGCCAGCAGCTGCCACTGGGGGCTGCTTGAGGGTCTGCCCAGTGGCGCGCCTCCCACTGTCGAAAGATGTTCCACCCGTGCTGTGTTCGAGCTGTACGGCTGCCGCTGCTTTTTCTGCTGTGCTGTTTCCAACGCTGATCTCCATCTGAAGATGGAGCTGCAGCCCCAAGTACAGCTCCCTCCTTCAGTACATGCCTGTACTCGTAGCCAGGGCATTGCTGGCTATGTCTTTGTGGTGCTAAAAGCTTAAACCTGGGTCCCCATCATACAAGAGAATGGCAAAAGCTGCATGATCAGACTGGACCAGGGGTGCCAAGAGGGGGAAAGGGTGAATTGTCCTTCAGAAGTTTCTTTGGGACTTTTGCTGTTAACTTCAGAATGAGTGGAATGGACTTTCTATTTTTGAAGCCAGGTCTCTACAAGCAGAGTGTAAACAGAGGACCCCAAGACTTGCTCTGTTGCCTGTGGTGTCTGCAGGTCAGACAGCACTGCAAATCTAAAGGATTTCGGTTTTCCCAGCAGTTCTGACTGGCATTTGAATCTTTAGGAAAAGCAAGCCCCTCACTTTAGAGAGTCTTGAACTTTCATAGCTTCACCTCTGCTTCTTCCCACTTCTTTAAAACCTGTGAATGGGACTTGTGTTTCTCTGCCTCACAGCACAAAGACATGCTGAGCACTTCCCTTGCCCAGTGAACTGAGGAGGGAGGATTTCAGGAAAGAACCAAGAACCACAAAGGAACTCCAGGATGTAGTGTCTTTCAGGAGCATGGCTAGCAAAGCTGTGGAGAATGCTCAAATGCCAACAATAGGAGCAGGGCAGGAAATCTTCAGTGAAGAAGATGGCTGATAGAGATGGTGAGCGGAGTAACTGTGGGGGAAAGGGGATTAGCACTAAAGCTCTAATGCCTGGGCAATGAATGCATGAGGTGAGGGGTGAGGAAAGATTGGTTCATTTTCTTCCTTGCTTGCCTTTACTACCTTTGACTACATGCTTTCTGGCTTTCTCTCTTCCTCCTACCGAAGAGCAAGTGCTTGGCTTAAAGGATGAGCTAAGCAGAGCCTCTGTCCCACTGCTCCTGCTCACTTTGGGAGATGGAGCTGGCCTTGCTGTGCCCACTCATCTGGTGAGGCAGGTAACGGGAGAGCAAATCCATTGCTGCCTCTTCACGGGGAGAGCGAGATCAAAGGCAGAGCTAACTCTCATCCTGCTTTTTAAATAATCCCAGTTTCTCTAACTAAGGGAACCCTGCTGTGGTATTTCTGTGCTTTCTCCCTGCTCAAAAATAAGCTTCTAGAATTTTGCTTGACAATGCCTCTGGGGCTGAAACCATTGCAAAATGTGTATTCACTTAGAAAGAATGGTATCTTTGCTGCTTTAAATGGTTTATACCATTTAAAAATAGCTGGAAATGCTACTGCTTCCCTATCTTTTGTGATAGTGAAGCCCTCTTGGTTTTTTTTTCATCCTACCAGTCTTCTTTTTTGGGAGAGGAGTGGTGCAGTCCTACAGTGAATTTGTTCCACCTGCAGGATTGCAACTATTTCTGACCTCGGGATATTTCTGCAAAAACGGGGCTAACAACAGCCCCTGACTTGTTGGACTGCCCTCATAAAGGTGCAGTGTTCCTGCAGAACACAGAAGGCTTGTCCAGGGAACATAAAGAGAATTTTCTTAACTTATGTTAACTATTGCTCAAGCTTGAGGGTAATTGGGAATGTAAAGAAAAAACAAACTAAACCAATGTAAACAGGTGTTTCCATGGAAAAGAGATGTTGTATTTCACAGAGATGCAAAATAGTCTAAATGGAGTTTTAGTTGGGGGCTGCTAAATGAGAATGGTTTTTACAAGCAAAAATCTCTAAGGACCAGCAGGGAGTATCCAGTACTCACTTATGGAAATGATTCCTATGGGGTTAGTGCTCTCAACCAAAGCTCACGAGATCAAAAGTATAAAAAGAGAATCTGGGTTTTCGTTTTTGGAGAGTGATTCTAGCCCACATGGATAGAGCTTATGATGCTGGAAGGACAGTTATCTTGTGCTTGGGTGTTAGCTGTGGCTTTATCTTAACTGACCTTTATTTCAGGTATTGTATTTTTTATGTGGCTGTGTATTATGATAATCACGTCCCAGTTGGAGAGTGCAACATGAACAGGCTTCTCAGTCATTTGGCTGTTCATCTACACAAATGATCTCTGGAAGTGTTTTAGGAATCTCTTTTTGTGGAGAAAACAGTGCTTCATGTTTTAGTGCTGATGTTTATTGTTCATTGGTTTGCATCATGTAATTTTTTATTTTTGTTAGTAAATATCCCTGTACTTACACTCCTTTTTGGAGTTATGAACTAGCGGAATTCCTGTTATGTTCTGGAAATCAATGCCATGGGGCAGAAAGTGTGTTTTCTATGGGCAATGGTACTTCATAGGTAAAGTTTAGCAAGTGCTATGAGCAAAACAGGTCACTGTTTGAAATCCAATTCACTATTTGCATTTCTGTATGTCTCCGCATGGTTTGACTAAGTGTAAGTGAAATGAAGTGTACACTGAAGTGTAAAGACACATGCATATTTTGAGGTTTTGTATTGAGAAGATCCATTAAAGAAGTAATAAAAGACCTGTTGTGGAGTGTGTTGGAAAGGGACATGGAGTTGCACTGCTAATTATAATGGTCTTCTTTATTGGAATCAGTAAGCTCTGAAAATTAAAGAGTATATGGCCTTGCTCTTTTTTTGCTCCACTGATTACAAAAATTATTTCCTATCCTGATCCTGATTACTTGCTGTGACACGTAGATGATGTTAAAACACATTAAACCAAAAACCTTGTGTAGGTACTCACTTCAGTGGATTTGTTGTGGTTTTCAGTTGCTGCGAATATCAAAATAGGAATGATAAGACTAAGTTTTAAACATACATGTGCATGTTTGTATGGTGGCCGGGCTTGAATCTCAGGACACCAACTTAATGTAAAGAATAATTCAAGATGTGAACCATCATGCTGCGCTCTTGGCCTACACCCACTGAAACAGAATAAACTGTGGAAGTGACCACGTAAATGTTAAGTATACTTATACCACTGAAGACTTCATGGACTGGATGTTTTAGTTGAATGTTTATTGCACAGTTCCTAGAATAATGATTAACAACATTGACTTGTGTAGATGTATGGAAGAAATTTCATTCTTTGCTAAAATTAATTCCCAGATTAGCAGATTCTCAGTAGCCGTTGCACTTCTCTTGAATTCTTTGTGCTCAATGATTAAATTTTAATTTAATTTTAAAAATTACCTAATTGAAAGTTAATTTAGTTCTGGGTGGTCAGAATGGCTGCAACATGTAACACTGGCAGCACCATCAACCGCTTGCTGGGATATGTGTTTGTTTTCTGTCATCGTCTTCAGTATGAAGTCACTCATCAAAATGGTATGATTTCATAAAAGCTGATCCCTTCTCTTACAAAAGCTAATCTCAATTTTAACATGCTGGTTTTTTAATCAATTAAAAATCATACCAAGTTAAGCGTAGGAGCAAACTGTGTTGCAGTTGTAGAAACAATAGAGCTGTTGTTTGGACAAACTGAGATTTAGAATTAGCAAGGTGTTAAGATTAGACCCTTGTTTAGTAACAAGACCCTTGTTTTATAATATTGTACTAGAATGCCAAGAATATAACTCTTTCAAACCTCAGAAGTGTGTTGATGTTTTGTCCAACATCAGTTATTTACTGTACTTTTGAGTAGCTGAACTTTATAACACATAGCCAGAACTAAAAATGGCCTTTATAACAGGTCATACATTTTTTAGAGAAGAGTCGGCTTTCCTGGGCCAGAAAACTTAAACAGTAGCAGTAAAATTGCATAAATCACACAAGAAACAATTTTGATGACTGTCTTGGTGGCTTTCACTGGTAGAAGCTGTTATTATGAAAAGCCCTTGACAAGAAGAGTACTCATCTGTTATTTCAACAGATAATAACAGTAAAGATGCCCTTTTTCATAAATCCAGCAAACTACAGGAGATTTTGATAAATAGATAGCATGGGAACAGAGCCGGAAATTCAGTGTTTCAAATATTCTGGGTGCCAATAAAAAAAGGCAAGTCCACGGAAGGTTTTGGGCAGTCAAGTTAAGAAGCCTCATCACAGTCTTGTTCTGAAGGACCACAAAATATGGTTCAGAAACATATAAGTCACACAATTAACAGAGTCTGTGGCTTTTAATCTCGAATCTCTCTAGCCCAGAAGGTAACAGGTGTCATCAGGAAGGTGGCGCTGGTTTTAATACTGTATTTGTTTGAGGTGTGCTGGTGTCAGCATGGAACAAGCATACTCTATAGTAGGAGGACCCTGTTATCTAGGGCGACTTACTCTGTTACAAATTAGCCAGAAGCAGTGGGTTAATATTACTCATAGTAGGACACGCAGGGACCTACACGCACTTTCACCAGATTGTAAAGATGATGTCAAGTTGTATGATCGCGTGGCCAATGCCTTTTTGTCAATCGTTCCCAGCCTTGGAGCTGTGCATGCCTTAGCTCAATTAGAAAAGCTTGCTTGCTGGTCAGTTAAACAAAGCAATGTAACCACAGCAGTTTTAAGTGAATTAGCTCAAGATATGAATAGTTTAAGACAAGCTACGCTACAGAATAGGGCAGCAATTGATTTCTTGTTGTTAGCTCAGGGACATGGATGCCAAGACCTAGAGGGTATGTGTTGTTTTAATCTGTCCGACCACGGCGACTCCATCCATAAAAAA
>JANRGW010005253.1:0-30181 GCA_024733675.1 Psilopsiagon aymara | reverse complement strand
CCCCCGTGGCAGCGCTGCTCGGCGGCGGCGGCTGCAGACGGGGACGGCGGCGGCGCCGCGCAGGTAGGACCGGCACCGGCAGCGCGGCCGAGCGGTGCGGACCCGGCTGCGGGGCAGAAGCGCAGCGTGTGGCGGGTGCAGGGGAAGGCTGCGAGCGGGGCCGGATCCTGCCCGTTGGGACCGGCCCTGCCATGAGCATCCCCTGGGATAGGGAGCGGAGGAGCCCAGCGCCCCGCTGCTCCCCGCCCCAGCTGCCGCTGGCCGGTGGCGCTGGGCAGGAACAGGGGATGGATCCTGCTGCCGGAGAGTGCTGTAGCCGGGGGCAAGAAGGCTGTTGCCTGTCCGGCCGGGGAGGAGGGCTGTTGGTCACGGGAACCCCTCGGCGTGATGGGGAGCAGCCCACGGAAAGCGGGTTCGTGGGATACCGGGGTCTGGCACGGGCGTGGGCTCAGTCGCCGGCTGCCTAATGGCAGGTGGATCTGGGGAGAGCGCGGTGGGATCCTACGGCCGCTCGCCGTGGCCCCCCGGCTTCAGCGGTCACTCCTCTGGCCGCCGCGGTGGGGACGTGGGTCCTGGTGGAGAGCCCACCCGGGTGGGAGCACTATGGGGACGCAGGAGCAGAGCCCGGGGGGGTGGGGATGGGTGGCAGAGCCCTCGTGTCCTTTCAGCCGCCACGAGGGACTGAGTCCCTGTGGGTCGCGGCGTCCCTCCGGGTGGCCTCGGAAGGGTGGCCGGTGGCTCCGCGGAGGTGCGATACGTGTGACACGGCCGAGCTCCCCACGCAGCTCCCGGCTGCCGCCTCTTCCCTCTGCAATTTTTTGCCCTCCCATCTCCACATCTACCTCTGCAGCCTCCAGTTTCTTTCTTATCCTTCCCTCTTGTTCCGAGAGCCGTGGGTTTGTGTGGGTTTTCTTCCAGTCCCCCCTCCCCGCCTGTTTTCGCATTCGTGCTCTCTCTCGCTGTGGCCCTCGTCTTTGTTTCAGCTGGGGAGGAGAAAAAAAAGAAGAAATAATTGCTTCCCTTGTAAAGTTGGCCCTGGCAGAGCGAGCCCCTGGAGGGCGATGCTGCCCGGGTGGCGTGGGAGCCAGTGGCAGCCACCGTCCCCAGCACGGGAGGATAGCCGCTCACCCCAATAAATACCTGTCACCTCCCAGGGCAGAGGCACTGGGGTGCCCCGCGGTCGGGGGCACCATCGGTCTGGCTGGGGATCGCACAGGTACCTCCCGCTGCTGCGTTCCCCCAGATGGGTTTTTTTCCCAGCATGATTTTCATCATGGACCCCATGTCTCGATTTGGGCATTGCTGCCACTCAGGTCTGTGCGTGGGGGTGATCCCCAGGGGTGCCATGGGAGCCTGGGCCAGCCTGGGGTCTTGGTGTGGTTTGTGTTTCACGTGTACCCAGGTTTGCCTTTGTCTGGAGCAGGGATGGGGATGGGGGACGGGAGGCTTGGTCTTTTATTTTCCCTTTTGCATGTGTCTTTGATACTGTCCCCAGGAGGGGATCCTGTTTCCCCAAGCTGCCCTCACTTCACGTCGCTCCTCCTGCACCACTGGGATTCACACTGACCCCAGGTAAAAGGAGAAGCCGGAACTGATCTGCACTTCCCGCTCCCCATACCGCGGGGAGCAGGCTGCTGGATCCTAGTTGTGATCCCTGCACGGAGCTGCTTTGTGGCCAGGTTTGGCCTTACTGGCTCTGGTATCGCCTGCTGGATGCTGGCAAAAGAATCTGGCCCCTTGTTTATAAGCAGGGGAGTAGTTTTGTCCTTATCTCCATCTACTACAGCATGGAGCTAGAATTTCAAGGGAATGCTGTGGATTGCCCTGGGTGGCAGTCAGTGTGGGTGCCTGTGGGAAGGTGTGGGCACCCCACATGGGGCAGAAGAGCGAGGAGGTCTGAACTCAGAACTGGGCTGTTAAGGTGCTTGGGTTTTATTGTCTGGTGTCTCTGTGTCCCCTCTGCTCCATCTGGTTCCTTCTCTATCTCAGGGCTGCCTCTAAAAGGCAGCAAAGAGGTGGTCAGGGTGGGTGGCACACAGAGGCCATGCAGGGTGTTCCAGAGGCTGCGTACACACAGGGGTCTATAAAATGCCTGCAGAGATACCTCATCCCCAGAAGTTTATTTGGGGGATGCTGTTGTGATGTTGGGCCCCTGATGCTTTTGATCAACTAAATAAACCCGGGTAGTGTGGGAGCGGAGCACGAAGGCATTGAGCACGGCTCCGTGGGGTGCGTGGCTGGGCCCCCTCCGGGTCCCTGGTGTCGGCAGTGCCGACTACATGGGCTGTGTTTGGAGGAATGACGTGTGCGGTGACAGGAGGAAGGGGATGAGCAGGAGCTGGAGCCTGGCTGTGACCCAGGGCTGGCATGGGCAGCCACAGCAGGGATGGAGAGCTGGGGACAGAGATGCACAAGGGACAGCATCTCCCTCTGATTGGCCCCTCTGCCTGCTGAGCACCAGCACATGGTGCTGTGAGCCCCTGCCTGCCCTCTTGAACTGTTTGAACTCGGCCATGGGGAAAGAAGGCCGGGCATAGGGTTTCCTCCCACCTCCCCCGTCTCTTTTTTTGTGCTGTTAGATATGAGACATTCCTGAGCGGATATTCGTTGCTGGGGCTGGGACGCCTCCTGCCAGACAGAACTAATGGGAAGTGGAGGAATTGGTTTGGGTTTTTTGCTTCTCCCATGTGTTGACCCTTTGAGTTATTGAAAAGCCAGCTGCAGCTCAGCCCCATACAGCGATTCCCATGTGTCTCCAGCCAGTCATTTCAGGTCTGAAGGCGGCTTGCAGCGAAATCATCGTGAGCATGGGAGAGGCAGCTCGTACTGTCGTTGTTCCTGCGGTGGGTGACATGGGTTTGTCTCTATTCCCCCCTGCCTCGGATCAGATGTGTAATTATCAGAACCAGTGAAGTGTGAATTATGAAGCAAAAAGCCCCCGTGAAATATTCATAACTCTGCCACAGTGAAGGGTCAGCCTTCGGCTCTGGGAAGCTGCTGCTGTCCCATTGCCTGGTCACCATCCCATTGCCCACCCAGCTGGTGGCAGGGCAAGGAGAGGGGAGATGCAGTGAGGCAGGCAGGGGGTGGGTGCCCTTGTGACGTCCCTGGTGTCCCACTCTGCTCCACCACCTCTCATTTTTGTCCAGGCACTGTAGACACCTCTGAAAGCTGTAATCTGCAAAGCTCTGGAGGGGGCACCACACTGCACTGTGTGCTGTTATCCCTGAGACAAAGAGGGGCAGGCAGGCAGATTACCTTGGCCTTTATTTTTACATCTGGGAGCAAAGAAAAGCCTTGAATGAGCTTGCTGCCAGGGAGGGACTGAACCAGAAGAGCACCAGCTCACCCCTGTGCTCCTTCTCCTCCTCAGAAGCCGCAGGACCCCATTCCTCATCCCAGTAACAGCTTCTGTTGCCTTATTGCTCTCTGCTCCACTGCAAATCCCCAAGGCCAGCCAAGGTTTTGGCTCAGGGATGGGGCTCCCCTGTGCACCTTTGTCTTCTCATGGCAAGTAGCAGCTGAGGCTGGGGTGGCCAGGAGCAACCTGATGCTTGTACCTGTTTTGTACCATCGCCTCTGCTCCTGGTGGTTGTATTTCCAGGCTGGACAGGCAATGGGCAGAGGCAGGGCTTGCATGGCCCATCCTGCATGGCTCAGCACCAGGCTCCTGGTTGTGCCAGGGGCTGTTTCCAGACTCCCACATGCTGAGATGTACCCCAGCCAGGGGCAGGTCCCCTCCATATGGTGCCCCTGGCCAGCTCCCAGCAGTGGGGCAGGTGCTGTCAGCTGGGCTATACAAAACCTCATTGTCAGCACTCTCAGCATCTCCCTCCCCAGGCAGGGATCCCCCTCCTCCAGCCTCTGCTGCTCCTCTCACCCCAGCACCGCCAGGGAAACGGCTTAGCCTGACCAACTCCCCAGAGCTCCCTGCAGCTCCTTCCCGGGCAGCCCCGCTGCTGACAGCCATAGGGCTGGGTGGGCTTTGTCAGCCGGCCACCAAAGCGCTGATGGTTTTATGCCTGGCACTTAATTATTCCCCCGATTGCTACCACCATGTGCTGGGGAGCGGCGCTGGCTGTGACCCCAGCTCGCCCGGCTCCACTGCTGCAGCCTGGGGAGCTAATGGCAGAAGCATGCCCCACGTGGAGTTTAATTATTGGCTTTCTTCCTTAACAGAGTGCATTGGCTGACCTTAATGCAATTAATTAGGGCTTAATCAACTTCTGGTGGCTCAGCACAGCACACAGTGATTCCTGCCTTTCCAGGAGAGTTTATAAGAGGTTAAAGTGGCTGAGCAGGGCTGGGATGTAGTCTGCAGGCTGAGTCGGGTTGTGCTGGCAAGTAGAACTCAGCTAGGCACTGGAACAAGCCTCACATGTCTTTGCAGGCTGGGCTTGTTGCTGATGATGCTGGTACAGGCAGAGGTGAGCTGGACCCTGAGTTGTGCCTCTGTAGAGAATTGTCTCTGTTCATTGGTTTTGGCACCACCCTAAGCCTGTGCGTGGCTTTCCGCAAGGCTTATCCCTATAGACTGTGCTGGTCCAGGACTGCCACACTCCTTGGGTGCTCTCTACTAGTGATGGGGCTGTGGATGTGTCACACATCCAGCAGCAGCTGCTGGTGGGTGGCTCCCAGGGTGCTGTGTGTCAATTGTGGGGAGCCCTTCATCCCTTCCTTAGGGGGTGTTTGTTTAGAGGCAAGAAAGTTGCTGTCAGTCACTGACCCTCCCTGGGCAAGAGGAAGGCTCCTCTCTGTCTCTCCCCAGCAGCAGCTAATAACTAACAATTCTGATTAATATTGCAGGATGTTCCCAGTGTCCCTGGCATGGGACCCTGGCTCTGCACCCATGACTACTCTTGGTGCACTTGTTGGATGCTTGAAGGGATTTTGGAGACCTTAACTAGGCATAGATGTCCAGTGTAAAAGCTTATTTGCAAACCTTGTGTCTCCAGCTGCTGACTCTTAGGTTTCTAATCCAGTGGGCATCCATCAGCAATGCTGGTGATGAGATACCTCATCCCTGAGCTTCTGGCTTCATTTGAGGACAAAGTGTCTCAGCCTTGCTCTTGCCACTGGCAAGGTGTGTGTTCCTGTGCAAGCAGTGGCATCTCTCAGTGAGAGCTGTGGTGATGGAGACCAGGACAGTGGCATGCCCTGCTCTAGCATCCTGGGTGCTTTGCATCCTCTCTGGTCCATTGTGCCTAAGTAGCTCCTCTTCCACAGTTGCGTGTGTCTTTTTTTCCTTTGGATCCCCGTATCCCAGGCTGCCCCCAGCCCAGGATGCACCACCAAGCCCCTTGTGCAGGCAGCCCTGTGCTGGGACTGGGAGGTGGCAGCAGAAGCTGTGTCAGCCACTGTTGCCAGCTTGTTTGCTTCAGTGCCAATCCATTAATATCAAAAAGCTAATTAGGATTCCGCAGCCCTTCCCACCCCTTTGGATGCTGGAGGATCCTTGTTGTCTGTGGGATTTTGCTTAGGCCTCTGTTAGAAGAATTCAGCCCTCGTCTGTCCCAGGCTGGTGGTTTGTCCCTCTCTGTGCTCCCAGTTAATCCATGTGGCTAAAGCCCCTCGAAGCCTGTCAAATGGGAAGTGATATTTGCCAATAATCCCTCTGTTCTCCCGGGCAGGCTTTTCATATTTCAGCTTATTAAAAACCCCCAAACCCAGGCAGCAATAACTGTGGCTCGGGGAGAGCCCAAGCACAGATTGCTCCTGGTCAAACCCCACCCAGCGTAGGAGCTGCCCGTGTGACACAGCACAGCTGGATCTCATGGAGCATCTCTAGGCAGAGCCCAGTCCTCCTTGCAAGCACAAGAGGGACAAGCCATGATCCTCTTGCCTCCTGGGGAGCAACTGGGGATTCCCTTGAGTCACAGAATAAATCCCGTTTCTCCCTGTGGAGGTTCTGGGGAGACATGGGGGGAGGTGGGATAAGCCCTGCTATAGCTCACCAGGGCTCCCTGCCCCAGCCTCAGCATCTTCCCCACCACTGGACTGGGCAGGGGCAGCTCCTGGTGCTGGCATCTTGTGGGGCCAGCACCGCTCACCTGCCACCCCCCAGGGCACAACCACCCTCTCCTCCCAGGTTTTTGCTTTGCTTTGCAGGGCTTTAGAGAAAATGTGCCCCAAACTGGGGATGCTGCTTCCTCCGGGCCCGGCAGTGATGCTGCTCTATCCTTTTCTGTGCAGGTCTGGCAAAGACTGGCCCAAAGTCTTGCTTCCTGAGGACAGGTTTGTCCCATGGGAAATTCAATACGCAGAAGTTCCATAATTACTTGCCATTTTGGGTTTCTTTTTACTGCAAAAAATACCAATTTCCCTGCAAGGAGTCTCCCTGCAGCTTGAAGCATTTCATTGCATGTGCTGGGGGTTTCCTTCTGGTTTCAAGTCAACATTTCCTCTTAAAATATCACTCAGGAAAGGCTTCTTTTTAATGCAAAAGTCTGTGATGACATTTTAAGTGGAGGAGAAAATTGCTGCTTCCTTTCAAAATGTCAACTTTGAGTGGGGTGCATTTGGTTTTTATTTTCTCATTCCAGTGTTTCCCAGGGGAAAGTCAAACTGGTTTTGTAACCGTTGCCCCCTTGTCACCCCTAAAGTAAATCCTTTTTCTTAACCTAATGGCATTTTTGTATCAGGGAAACTTTTGCCAGGAGAAGCTGTCCTCCGGTGGGATGCTGCCTTGGGAAGGGACAGCCCTGTTGTACCCAAACCTGAGTTCTTTATGGCTAATCCTCTGCCACTGAACTCCAGTGGGCACCTGTGGGAGAGCCTTCACCGCTGCTTATGGCTTCAATTGCTGTGAGAGGGATGAATGGCATGACCAGGGTTTGAAGCTCCCCACTTTCTGCTTTCCCTCCACCTTGTGCTCTTGGTTTATTTCACACAGCTCGCCCTGAAAATCACTTGTGTTAGATTAGGTGAGAGACTGGAGTTATCTTCCTTTTATTTATTAGAGTAATTATACCTAATGATTCACATGCTCATGGAGAGCAATTAGTCCCAAATACAGCACCGGCAGTGTTCTTACCCAGCCCGGGCACAGTGATTCACAAGCGCACCTTTTCACACAGTTCATCAGATGATGATCCTTTGATGTCTGATCTGGTTTGGAGGCGGTTAAGAAGCGATTGAGGAGCCGGGGCACCATTGCTGAGCCCAGTTCACTCTGGTGCAGTCACTGCTGCTCACCTCCTGCGTGGGGTTTGCTGGGGATTTTGGTTGGCTCAAGCCCCTGGAGCTGCGGGATTTGTGCTGTTTGAAGAGCCACAGACTCATCTGGCAATGGCTGTGGCACAACCTGGCCAGGGGAGAGCCGGGGCTGCTCCCTCCAGGCTAGGGATGACCCCTCCATCCTCCCAAACCATGGCAGTGGCACGGCTCGAGCCTCGCCTCTTTACAGCTCTTGAGCAGGTGGGTGAGAGCTTAGGAAATGTTGATGCTGACAGGAAACCCTCCCGGTTTCACACTGAGAGAAGGCTCCTCAGTGAGTGTTCATTGGGCAATAGCTCCTTGGCCCCATTCCACCCACATCCACCTTCCCAGCTGAGGATCCCTGCTCACTCCAGTGCCTCACCCCTCTCAAGAGCTACTGTAGGTAGCTGGGAGCTGCTCTAATGGGCTGCCAGGGGGCCTGTGCTCTGCCAGCCGCGCGCTGACAGCTCCCTGCAATCCTCCAGGCTCACTTTGGTCAGACAGCAGAGGATGCTCTGACCACCATGGGGAGGGAGCTGGCCCCTTTTCAATCCCCCCACCAGGCATTTCTGATGGTGCTGGGGGTTGCCCTGGTGGAGCTGATAAAGCCCTGGTGACAATGGTGTTGGCAAGCAGAGTCCCCAAGCATGTTTTGGGATAGGGATGGTCAGAAGGGAGAGGTGTGGGTATACCACAGGGTAAGTCTTGTCTCAGCTCCAAAGCGGGCTGGGTGGGAGGCCCCTGTTAGCTGACAGCAAGCTCTGACACCCCCCAGGGACCCCTCTCCAGTAGCTCTGGGGCCTCCCATGCTTCCTTCTGGCTGAAACATTGCCTCTCTTCTCTGTTTGATGCAGGGCTCCTTTGTCTCCCCATGGACCCTGCACAAGGACTGGGGGGGGGCTCCCCAGGGCACAGCCACATCCCAGCGGGGTCTGTGGCAGCCACTGCAGAGGCCAGCACAGAGCAACTCACAGCCTGCTGTCTTGTATGGCTTTTTATTCCTATGTGATTATACATCCCACTTCATATAGGGATTGAAGCCGTGCAATACGCCGGGGTCCTACAGCGGAGAACAACCCCTGTGCCATGGAGCCAGCCTCGGGGGAGCACCAAAGCTATATCCTGGGGTGCTGGAGAAGGGCTGCTGGCCTCAGCCTGGCTCTGTCCTGTACCCCAGCTCTCATGGGGGGCAGATATGGGGTCCCAAGCTGCTTTGGGGTGAGGCCAGCACCAGCCCACTTCTTGCATTGCACCACCTTGCAAGGACAGGCCTGATTCTGCACCAGAACTATCACAGCAGATGGGTGACAGCATCTGGGTGCAGACACTGTGAGGAAGAGATGCCAGCAGGACATGGCAAGAGGAGGAGGAAGGAGAAGAAAGGAGCCTGGGAATGGCCCTGCCAGCAAGTGCTGTCCCAAGCATGATGTTCTTCGAAGTTTCTCAAGAGGCCACAGCCGCTCTTCCAAGGTTTGCGTTAAACCTGTCACACATCAGTGGAAGCAGTGAGAGTTGTGGCTTGTGTAGATGAAAGGCAGCCTCCTTCCAGCCCTCCATAAAGGAAGGAACCCCTTAACACCTAGTGAGATATTAGCCATTAATCAAGCTCCGTGAAAATAAAACTATCCACATCTGTCATTATTGGATCCTTAATGAAGTGATAACGGGAATGCTGGGGAGCTGTGATATTAATGTCTCCTAAGAGGCAAGTGCAGAGCCAAAGGCTGCAGCCAGGATTTTTAATTTACTGCCAAAAGCCCATGCTGTTAATAACGCTGTTACTTCTCCTGGCCATTAGCACTGTTTGGCTGTGAGCAGCCCACTTAGGAGAGCAAATCAACCACAAACACACCTGAGTTTTACTCCCCTGCTCCCTGCCTAGTAGTAGAGTGTGCTTTTCTCCAGTGGTAGTCCCTGTGTCCCCTGCCAGGGAGCTGTTGGCCATCCCTACCCATCTCCCTCCTTCCTGAAGGTTGGCTGGTGTAGAATATTGCCTGTACATTAAAGAGGGAAGGGACTGAGAGCATCCAAACCAAGCAGCTCTTATTGTCTTCACTGTGACGTATCTCCCTAGGCACAAGCACATAGGAGCAGGGATGGCATGGAGCTGGTTCCAGCATGGCCTGCATGCTGGAACCCTTCAGGGTGTGTGCCCATGGTTGCGCTCCAGGTTTCTTCATTTGCCTGGATATGCTCACATGATGCTGATATCCCTTCCATGACAGTGCAGCAAGCCCAAAGCCCTGCTCAGCTGCTGTGACTCACTCAAGTTACCAATGGAAAGCTCATTGCTGCTGTCAGGCTCTGATAGCCCAGAGCCAAATTGTTACTTGGCAGGTGAGAGATGCTGTTGTGTCTTCAGATGCATCTCATAAATCCTTGCCAGTCCTGACCGCTGCCGCCCAAATGTGTGCTGGGTCATGCATGGGGTGTTTTTTGTCAGCGAAGGGACTGTAGGGCAGAGGGAGCTGGCTCTAGGCCGGAGCAGTAACAGGCAATTCTGTGCAAAGCATTGACCATAGGAATAAACCTGTGCCTTGTTTATGAGGGCTGCACGCCGTCCAAAGCTCCTTTCCTCCCTAGGTACAAGATGCACAGGGTTCACCTAAGGAATCCCTCAGAAACGGAGTTTTGATCTATCTAGGTAGAAGCATCAGGAGACGAAAAGCGTTTTGGTAACCTGGGTGTTCTTGGTCAACCTCCCCTTGCCCTGTTATCTTCTCATTAGAAAAAGAGGACAAGAATAAAAACCGTATACATAGGCCAGGCAAATGTAGATGTGAAGTGCACTTCAAACAGCTCCATCCTTTCAAAAAACCTTTTATTAGCCTTTTTTCCTCCTCAGCACAAACTGTTTTCAATCATTAGTGAAAAGCCACTGTTCTAAAGGGAAGGACAGAGTACATGCGGTAGGCATTTCCCAGAAGCCAGCAAATGGGAGCCCAAGGTCTTACGGACTTGACAAGAGATGCAGCACAAGCAGCAGGTCCAAGGACTAGCATAGTGCTCAGCAAAGAGGCAGGGTGCAGAGCACAGGGTACCTAGGCTGATGAGATGCCAGTGACCCTTGCTCCTGGCATGCCAGCTCAAAACTGGAGTCACACTGGATTTCACTGGAGCAGAACTGGACAGGAAGCATTAACAGTATTTTGGAGCCAGCTTTAGTCTGTTTTCCTGGCTGCAGCCCCTATCTTTTTTGCTGTATCAGTGCACATGTTAGTGCCCTATGGTGCTTGCATGCTGGGTATGGAGGAGGTGACCTCCCAGCAACCTCTGGAGAAAAACACACAGCACAAAGCAGCCTCTCCTGTGCAACCACCACCTGACAACGCAGGGGCACCGTAAGCTCTGTAACATTTGGCAGGTTTTCCCCAGCAGATCTCAAAGCTGTTTGCCAGCACGAACAAGTTCAGGCATGTTACAGAAGACCTTCAGACTCACAGGACAAATTAGATGTGTGGATGAGTTTAACCCACTGGGATAAGAGCAGGGTTTTGAAATCCCCAGGCCTGTGCCTTGACACTGCGCCTGGGCTGCAGCCCAAACAGTCCAGCTGCCAGCCTGGCATTGATACCAGGCCCCATGATGGTCCTGCTGATATCCCTACTTGTTAGAGACTGGCTTCAAAACCAAAGCAGGAGGTGTTGCATCCCCCTCACATCCACCCTCCGATCCATCTTGGAGCAGGGCACAGAACGACTGCAGTGAGACACCACGACTCACGGTGTTGGCGCGACAGTGTATTTATGTCATGAGATGAGATCAGCTACACAGAGTCTGGAAAGAGGCTGAGTCAAGTGTGTCCTATTAAATTAGGGCTGGATTTTCAAAGGAGCTCAGCTCCTACTTAGTCTCTGTAACAATCAGACAGATACTCACTTGGATGTGTTGGGTCATACTAGCTGCTGAGCTGAAGTTCTTTGAATATCCAGCCAAAACCATCACCGTGCCTGTTGCTACAGGCAGAACCCTTCTGAAATCCCGTCCCACTGTGGGCTCCATGTCCTGGGAAACCCAGCTCATCTCTGCTCTCCCACATATGTGCTGCAGTAGGTGATGAAACTGTGATAAACACCTCATCCTCATGCATGCGGGGGAGCGGCTCCCTGTCAGAGCACAGCTCCAGCAGCTTTTGCCCTTTGATCAGCTCAGCAGCATGGGTCAGGAGAGCTGAGCTTGAAGGTTTCCTTGCCTTTTGTTCTGTGGAATTAGCAGAGTTAATCAGAGTGACAGCGACTTCTGCCTCGGTACGGGAGAAAGGTCACTGGCTCAGACTGGGTGCATGACTGTTTTCTAGGCAGTTGGAAAACACTACCATAGGAGCTCACAGCACACATGTTGCTGGCACAGAGACTCCCAACAGGGATCAGCAGGGATGATATTCCTGCAGAGGGAAGGAGGCTGGAAGAGGAGTACCCCACTCAGCTGGCTTGCTGCTGCAAATCAGCCATCCCCATCCTTACGCTGCACAGTGAAGGTACACCACCCTCTGTCACTGTCCTGTGCACTGCTTGTATCATGTGTCCAGTACCAAGCACTTCTCTGCCAATGTGCCTTTTAGCTACACTGGTGTGCATCATGCTGGGCTTGAGGTCTCTGCTGAGGTATGCTGGTGTGGGAAGAGCTGCAGGGCACTGGAGTGGGTGCTGGGTGTCCCCTTCTCTTCACATTCCCCCAGCACCTCCTTGCCTTGAGCTGGCCAGGCTCTGCCATTGCTTTCACGTCCTTTGGTCTCTGTAATGTACTTCTGTGAACCTGCATGAGCTCACTGCCAAGCTGCTCTTGAGGTGCAACAGCCGCAGTGAGGGCTCTCCCTGGCAGCCCTCCCATGGCCTTCATTTCCTCACATCATTTAACTACAGTTGAAGCAGTCACAAGAGTGGTGGCTCCCAGCACTATTCTTAAATCTGGCCTCTATGTCTGTAACGTGACCTCTTATCTCCCCCTGATCCTAATTACAAGTGCTTGCTTTTGCTGTGGACATCCACTCCTGTGTCTAATTAGTGGACTATTTCTGTCAAAGACAGTAGCACCCTCAAAAGCAAGCCCTAATTTAAGTAGTTTACATTTGTCTGCAGTGTTGAAGCCTTCCTTTACCCCCCGTCCTAATTAAATGCATCTGGATATCTGCAGAGGGACCTCTCAGGATCATTCCTTGTCTCTAATTAAAATGGCCTGGATGTCCATGACATTGGTGCCTGTCAAGCCTGTCACCAGGAGGTGATGTCCACCTTGGAATTGGCTGAAGAAGGTATAGGAGTTGTTGTTGCTAAGGAAAGCCTCCACATCAAGGCCCTCCTGCAATGCCTCAGTCACCAGCTCTGGGCTGCAGAAAGCTCCTGCTGCCTCCGTTGGCCCATCCTGCCCATCTGTTCCACCACTGAGGAAGATGATCTCACACCTCCCTGGGGAGCTGCTGGCTTCCACAGCCTGTGCCCTGTGCAGCCCCAGCCCTACGCGCAGGACCAGCTCCTGGTTCCTCCCACCCTTGCCAGTTCCTTGGAGCTGCACTGTGGTTTCTCCGCCAGCCAGGATGCACACGGGTGTTTTAGACCCTAACCCTCGCAGGGCCTGTAGAAATTCAGCAAGGTTCAAACCTGGGATCTGTAGCTCTGCCACCAGCTGCAGGAGATCCCGCCTCACCTCGTCACTTTGGGGCCCTTCTCCAAGGCCGGCAAAGCCCAGGCAGAGCAGCCAGATGAGCTGGCAGTACAGTGTGGCAATGCGGCCAACGTCCCCGCAGATTGCTGCGCTCAGAACCAGCGTGGTGTAGCCCAGGCCCTCAGCTTGGCGTTTGGCCTCTTCTAGAGCCAGCCTGTTTGACCCAATGATGATGTTGCAAACGTGGGAGAAGTCTTCTGGAGCAGTGGGCTTGGTGGGAGAGCTGGACAGGACCGTTTTCACTGACTTGGGCAGATCGTGCAGCAGGTTGTATTTGGTGAGTATCTGAAGGCAGTCCTGGACAGTGTGGGAGCTGGCAGCAGTGGGGCCGCTTGCTATGATGTCCAGGGGGTCACCAATCACATCAGAAAGGATGAGGCTCACCACCTATAAAAAGATATGCCCGCAGATTATTGTGGGAGGCAGAGCATGCAAGAGCCCTGGCATAAGTGCTGCTCTGAGTTATACTTGTGCCACCCTCATGTCAAAGTAGATGGAAATGGGTAGATGTTGGACCATTTTTGGTTTATGGTCCTGTGAGTGTCACCTTCCCCTTGAACCCACAACTCTGCAACATCCTTTGATGCTGGACCATCACATTGGAAGATGTAACCCATGATACTGCACTTGTCAGTGCACTTACAACCTAGTGTGGGCTCAGCAATGGCATGTGCTGAGAACAGCCCCTGGGAGTGCCATGTTGGACTCTGTGGTGGAGCAACAGCACACTGGAAATGCCTGCTGCATGAGGGCTGGGGTCTGCTGAGAGTGGTGTGATGAGACAGCCAACAAACGCCAAGTCTGACATTTGCCTCTTTCATCTCTGTCTCCCTGAGAGTTCAGGTCCTTGGTGAAATCTGAGCCAGAGTACCCATTGTGTAAAGGCTGTTCACTCAGTGAGGAGAAAAACCTCCAAGTGCTTAGGTCAGTTGATTAAACCTCTATTCCAGGGGCTGATGGGTGGTCTCTGGGCAAGCAGGAGCTTCTTCTCCATTACCTGTGCAGGATATGAGAGACGGGCCAGCCCTCCACCCTTCAGCAACGACAGAGTCTTCCGGACGACGTTCAGCTCCTGTATGGCAGCTCCTCGGGAAGCCAGCATCTTTGTGAGTTTCTCCTTCTCTTTGAGGAGAATGGGAGGGATGGGAGCAGGCAGTAGGGCTGATCCACCCCCTGAGATGCAGAAGAGATGGCAAGGACGTCAGGATAGCAGGAATAGGACAGAATGAAAGCAAGGCTGTTCAATGCCTGGGCCTTTCCTCTTCCCTCATGAGTGTGTAGAGAGAAGGCAAAGGTCATTGAGGACTATGCTAACATCTCTGGAGGATTCAATCTTCACTGATGGGTTTTAATCACAGTTGTCCTGTACTGCCTGCACTCACCTACATTTCATCTGGGCAGTGTAAACCTTGCTGTGTGCCTGCAGTGGTGTGGGGACAACAAAGAAGGTCCACCAATTACTATCCTCACTACATCATACATAGTGAATCATCTGATACAAGAGGGCATTGGAAATGCAGAAAGAAGGTAGGTTCCAAAGGAAAAGGGGAATGGATGGAAAATACGGAGTAGAAAGGAGCAAGATCTGAGCAGAGAATGAACATGCACAGAAGCTACTGTCAAAAGGCAAAGCCTGCTCAGAGGTTTGAGACAAACCCGCATCAATAAAACATGATGAGCAAGAAAAACAAATGCAAATGCCTGTGATTCAGTCAATAGCCAGGGATCTAGCTGAAAGGCAGGAGCAGTTGGGGACCGGCTGCTGTGTGGGAGTGCACATGCATACAGAGTTGCAGCCACGGGGAGATCCTGTACAGGCTCCCTGAAGGGCTGAGGAGTCTCTTGGAGATTCCTGTAGCCAAAGAACAGGAGGAAGCCCAGCAAGTGCAGCTAGATTCCAGTTGCTTGGGTGTTTGCCGAATGCCACTACTCTCTCTGCACTAGCTCAGGCTCCAGCATCCACAGAGGAACAGTCACTGAGGAGAGACCACGGCATTTCTCCAGAGCTGTTCCAAGCCCCTGCATGCTTTTGAACTCTGACACTTGCTCATCCAGCTGAGCTCAGGCTGGGGTGATGTCACTGCATCCCTCTGATGCACAATATCTGCCTTCCTTACATAGCCCTGGACCCAGCAGCCAGGGCCTAGGCATGTTCAGGGCTGACCCTGCAAGGTGTGTAGCTCATTGTGTTGGAAAGTGAGGGCCTTGTTTCCACTGGCCAGGAAGTAGTAAAGCCCTAGGAAGGGTCAGTCCCAAATCTAATCTTACAGACTTGCATCCCTGTACAAGTTTGGTGCACGCAAGTACACCAAGTGCTTGCTTCTCCAAATCTGTATCCCCAGATATAAAGAGGGGGCAGAAGGAAAACATCTTCTTGCCAAGTGGTGAGAGCAGCTGGCAGGCTGTGCCCAGAGGTGTCATGTCACAGTGGTGGCACGACCTCAGGACTCAGCCAGTGCAGCCAGCATGTCCACTGCAGCAGCGGGCAGCTCCATTCCCTCCCCTGCTGCATCCGTAAAGAAGGGTTTCACAGAAAGGAGAGGAGAAATGACAGAGGTGCAAGTGTCAGTACTGAAAGGGCTGGCACAGCACAGTGCTCCCATGTGCAGCTGGAGGGCCCCCAGCAGAGCCCATTCCCTGGGATCCCCATGCTACCTGAGATGAGCACAAGGAGCAGGTCATCTGCAGTCAGACCCTCTGCCAGTTCCTGGATGGCAACTGCTCCTTTCAGAGCCTCCTCATCTGGGAGGTTGTTCTTGGCACCTTCGATGACCTGAATTTTGCTGTGTGGCTTCAACAGCATCTCCCTGGTGAGGTAAGAGAGGCAATCACACCACTGACATGTGTACCTTCACAGGCAGCTGGGCTGTCACTCAGCAGAGAAATGGGCCTGCTGCGCTAGAGGTGCACAATGAGTGATCAGGACATGGAGGTGGCCTTTGCTGAATGTCTCCTCCCCAGGGCTGCGGAGGCAGCGCATCCAGCACAAGAGATGGGCCATGTCATTGGTGCCACTGGGATGTGATGAACCCATGCCATGTTTGAAGACCAGTGTGGTGTAGTGGATGGGGTGGGCACCAGAGTGAGGGTAGTTAGAATGGACTGAATGGGTCACAACATTACACAGAAGATAAATCTGTCAGCCACCCCCCAGAAAATGTCCAGGCATGGTCCCCCTTACTGCATTCCTGCTTGCTGCAGGCTCTTCTGGATGCCCAGTGGCACATTGATGATCCCCCGAATGAGGTGGTCTCCCAGGATCTCTTCTGCTGCCACAGCCATTCCCAGCACAGCTTTGCCAAAACCTACCAGGTACAGGTTTCTCTTCACTGGGAAGGCCCTGCCCTTCACCAGCAGCTGAGGGCACCCATCTCTCTGGAGCTTCAGAGCCCTCTTCAGCATAGGAGCTGGCTGGACAGTGCCCACTGCACTGCAGAAGAGGGTCAGTGCGTGCTCACGGAGGGACATGTTGCACAGGTGGCCAGGCTGAGTCAATCTGCTCAGTGAGGTGGGCTTGGACACGTTCTGCCAACACTGGCAAGGCCTTAAGAGCTGGGGCCACTGACAACCTCCAACCTGCTGGCAGAAGAGACAGGGCTGACACAGAGAGAGCAGCGAGGGCAAAACATCAACCATGGAGCTCTAGCTCCTGTTTCCTCTAGGTTAAGGTGCTATATCAACAGCACTTTCAAACCTCTCTCCAGCCAGGTGGGAGGCAAAGGCAGTGTCACATTCAAACTACTTGTCAGTTTGTGGTATCCTGCAATCCCATCACCTCCCACAAGGGAAGGTGCGTCCTGCCAGCCACCTTCTCCATCACTGCACATTTGCCACTGGCAAGGCATCATTTCTATTTGTTCAGTGTTTGATGCCTTTCCAAACTGCGGAAGGTGTTCTCTGTCCTGGAGAGAGCAGGGCATCTGGGTGGAACAGTTTTTCGCTACATTAAATCCCCTGCTCGTGCCAGCCAAATGCTGATGTCATTCTCTGGCTGCACATTGCCCCATGTGTCCCTGCAGCATCAGGCATGGACTTGAGAGAAACAACAGGCTTGCTGACTGCCTGATCCCTTACTGCTGGTGGCCACAGAGAAACAAGTAATGAGATTTCCCAACCAAACAGCAAATTAACACAAGGCTTCATTTGCCTTTATTTTTTTAGCCCTTTATTATCCATTAAAATCACATTTAAAGCCCAAATAAGACCTCAGAACAGACAAAGTTGCCAGCTGTGTCTGCAAAAGCCCATTTGAGATAGTCTCCACTGAGTATTAGCATTATATGCAACAGATCTGTATGCGGACAGAAAGATCTCAACTGCTTGAGGGCAGGCACTTGTCTTGACAGAGGAAAGGCAGCCCCTGCCAACACAGATGCATCTCTTCCCTCACAGCATTTCTCCTTCTTTCTGTTAACTGGCAGCAAGTTCAGTGCTGCTTTCTCAGGATCAAAGATCCTTGTGATCTACGTCTCTTCTGCTCATGGTAATTATGGTGCTGGCAATTAAGACTGTGTGCCAGGAGGCTGAAGCAGCCTAGCAACACTCTCGATCACAGACCCATTCAAATTACCTGAGAGAGTTAATCTTCCCTCTAGTAAATGGATGTGTTTCAGTGCAAGGCCAGTGGCTGGTTTCTTCTGGGAGAGCTCATGAGTCCAGAGGTCTCTTTGTCCTAATACTCTCACAGCACTGCAAGGTGTTAATCATTAAGCCAGGCAAGCTTTCCAACAGCTCCTGTGGATCTAAATCTGCCTTATTTTGCTGCAAAACCTCTATGCAAGCACCTTCTCAGACAATTAAACTTGGACACACTTTGAAATCTACAAGACAAGGGACCTGCAGGTAAAATTATACAGAAAAGCACAGGTTTGCCAGAGAAAAAAAATCCAAGAATCATTTAAGTTGTAAAAGACCCTTAAGATCAAGCCTAATTGAAATGATTCAATGCTTAGGAGATTTTAAAGGTAAAAAAACATATAAACTACCTGACTATACTCCCTTTAGATACTGGCCAGAAGGACTGGCTTTTCAGTCACAAAGAATAAAAGGCAGAATTCCTGACCACTTCTGTGACTAGACTCTTAAACTTCGTGGCAGCTGATGCTGCCAGCAGGTCAAAGCACAGATCCTCAGCCCCCTTACAGTGAGGGCCAGAGTAACTGTGCTAACACCAGTAACTTCAGCTGTGCACCTCTCAGGAACTGAGATTAGCATCTCCATTCCCCGCAGGTTTCCGATTCACCTGGCAGCACAGTGCAATCAGGAAGGCACTGCAAAACAGAGGCGCACCATGCCCCAGGTTGCCTCATCTGAGCTGCGAGACAGGGTTTGCAGAAGTCGTTGGAGAAAAAGGCTTAAATGGAGCCAGGGGAGTTTAAAACAATAATCCCCAAAGCTTTTAACAGGCTCTGTCTCTGCCTTGATGTTTCTGTGCATGGCTGACCCCAAAGACCACGGGAAATGAGCACAAGCAGACCTGCAACTGCGGCTCCTGTCACACGTGCCCTGCCGGCGGCTCCGCTCAGCTCCAACTCCAGACACGACACAGCAGGCGTGAGTAGTTTAAAAGCAATCCTCTCCTATTGGAGCTGAGAAAACGAAATGCCAGCTTAATTCATCTGGCACTCGTGTACATACTGCTAACGCCTGCTCTGGAAAGCATTTCACTACAATAGCAGGCATGTAATTTCTTTTCTGCACTCTGAACTCAGATTATATTTTAACCACCAAGGCTTGATCCAGAGCCTGCTGAAGTCAGCAAGCATCTTTCTATTGCTTCTAAGGATTTTAGGTCATGCTGCCTGATGCTGATCTCAGTGCATAGGTGTAAACATAGAGTAAATCTGGTGTAAAACCCCCTTGCAGTCAGAAGTTATACAGCTTTACACCAACACAACAGGGAGCTGAATCTGGCACAGGCCCATTAGCTTTGGAGGTCTCAGTGTGTAACTCTGCTCCTTGTCAGCTCTGATTAGACACGCAGGCTCACTGGAGGCTCCCCTTGGAATGAGGGTGCTGCTAATGATGCCACAAATCCATTTTTATGTAATTTATTTATACAGTCTCAGGCACTGGGTACTAAATATTGTCAGGGACCAGCTATAAATCAGTGCTATGAAATCCACTGTAGATATTAACAAAAATTAAAACTCCCACTCATTTCTCTAGGGCTTTAAAAACAAAATCAAGAGAACTGAATATCACCTCACACCAAAGCATAGGCAGCCATGGAAAGAAAGATAATCCAAATGGCAGCTCTTGAGCTACCTCCAGGATGGTGAGTCTAGAATTTACGTTATTACTGGTTAGCTGCTCTGTATCGCACATGGAGAAATTACATTCTCACATTTCTGCATTTTCCTCTTCCCACTGCTGGATGGGAAGAATCTGGGCTGAGAGAAGGGGCTGATGATGTGGCTCATGTTGCTTCATGAACTAATCTTTGTTCCCTGGTTGCTCAGGGAAATCACGTAGGGATGTATGAGCCCTCTTCTATACAGATATAAGGTGGCATACTATCAACACCAGTGGGGCTCAGGTTTACACCTTCCCTTTGTCCCTGCTCGAGTAATTTGGAGTTTGGGTATATATAGTCCTTTGAAAAGTTTGCTCTAAGCCTGGGAGAAAAATGATGCTATGAATCGCCTGTTCCAAAGAGAGCAGGAATACTATGAGGGGTTTAGATTAATCCCCTTTAAATGAAAACTTCTTCAGCTTTCATTCATGAATAATGTTCTCCATCTACATACTTGCTTGCATGCATTACCATTAGAAATTCTTTCTTCATAGGGCTCCTCCTAAGCCTGCACTGTTAACTCTCACCACAAAAAGCAGCAAACCCCCAGCTCCTCATTTTCACTTTCTCTGGGAAAGAGGGAGGGAGAGGAGCTGGACTCTGATAAAATACAGGCAAAGTGCTCATTTGCATTACCTTTCATTAACTTTTTAATTAAAGCAATTCTGCAGGCAAAGAGCCAAAGAGACAGAAACAATCAGCACTGGGGGCAGAAATGTGGTAAGCTGCCAGGTAAATTGGATGGTGGCATGAGACCAAAAGCATGGACATAGGGGAGTGTATGGACATAAGGGGGTGTAGTCTGAGCCATAAACTTGTGAGTCACACTGGTGAATAAAAGGGTGAACAAATGAGCTGGCCATGCCCATGCAGTCAGAAAAATGAACCAGCACCTTGCTCCATGGCATGTATTTGAAAGCCAGAAAAATATTCCTTTCTAGGAGTCAGCCTGCCATCACTGGGCAGAGCTGAGCTATCCCAGGTGCTGTGGTTAGAGGTTTGTTCAAGGGTTTGCATCATGGGCTTGTGGTTTTCTTGAAGCTAGGGCAATTGGGCTTGCTCCAGGCCAACCCAATCACACATTCCCAAGCATTTCAGGTGCTGCAAGATCAGAGGATGCTGTACATTAATGCTCCAGGATGTCTAATTGAAGTGAGATCTTCAGGGGCCTAAGTTAGCTTCTTTTTAATGTCATCAGGACTTCTCTGGAAGGACTTCCCCCAGTGTGACAGTGGTTGGTGGCTGGCCCACCATGTACAGGGTCAACTCCAACATCTCTGTGTTCCAGATTCCAAGTGTTCCAGGATAATTTTGAGCTCAAGCTCTAAAGACAGATTACATCTTTGTTACAGTAGTAAACTACCAGACACAGCAAGTTTTAGCAGTGCCTCTTGCTACTCATTTTTCTTGCTGCATGACTTTATTCTGGCCTCTCAGTATGTAAATTACTGTTAGGCTCACCAAGTCTCACTGCTTCCATTTTTCATGCCTCACCATGGGAATTTACCTATGAAGTACAACAGAGTGGAGATTGTACTGCCTTAAACTCCCCTGTTCCCACTTACTGACACATCTTTTCTATCATTTGATATATCAGCTTTAATTTGCCTGGTGAGCCCTGCTCAAACTCAAACTTGCTGCTCCAGACGCTCCCAAAAGCATTACAAGAAAACTTTCCAGGAGATGCACTGAACCCAGGAGGAAAGCAAAGCAGAGAAGGTTTGTTCCAAGTGACTATTTGGGGAGGATTAGATGAGGGATTTTTCAAGACTAATCTCTTTAAATGAAAAATTCAGAATTTGATTAATTTTTTAATCTGCACATGGATTTGCATAAAATTACTGCACTGCCTCATTCATTGTGTAAAAGAAAAAATGCCTGCAGCCAGGATGGACTGGTCAGCTATGAAGGGTCCAGCACACAAGTGGGTGTGCAGTGACAGGGTGAAAGGTCCTTTTGCTCCCTTTCCCTGTGGTGCTCCTGCATCCATAACTGGGAAAGATGAGGATGGACAGTAGCAAAATGATGAGACCAGAGAGCTGCCCTTGCAGGCAGGCAAGGGAGAAAGTAGGATGGAGTCTGAATACCTTTGTTTCAAGAACCTGCTGAGCTCTGGAAAACCCAGGAGTCCTAATTTCCAATACATGGCTTTCTATATGTTTCTTGGAAAAGAAGTATGTTACTCTCATGACAGATCTACTCACCAGGAAAGTGTCAACAGTGTCCCTTTGCCTTTGATGGGGAACGTAGCGTAAGGCCAAACACAGGGATGATCAGTGTTCTGTTCAGCATTTTATACATAGATCAGGATCATTAGTAAAAAAAATTAACTGGATTTGACATATGCATCTTACTAGTTTTTCTAGGTCATACTCCCTTCACTCCCTATATACCTTTTGGAAATGATTTTCCCATGCACTGGGGATTAAAGGGAGGAAATGTTTTTCACTAAAAAATCATTCTGTAGCTCAATGCAGACCAGCGTTACCCTGAAGCCAAGTCCATGCCAAGTCTCCTTCCTTTCATGCTGTAATTTCTCAAACTCCCTATTCTGAGTGAACTTGCAATCAAAGTTGAGAGCCATTTAAAGTACAGGGAAGGATCAGAGTATTTTAGAGAAGATGAAAAGATGCCAGCCTTGAGGACTGGAATAACAGAAAAGGGTCAAAAATCAGTACTGCAAAATACAAGGTCATGCTCTCTGGGATTAATAGCAAAAAACTGTGAGCTTTTCAGTTGGAAATAACATAAGAGGAGGAAGAGCCAGGAATATTAATCAGTCACAGGATGACAATTACAGCTGCCCTCCAGGCTGAGACAAGAGGCTGTGGGAAGAGCAGAAAGCAGCAGATGTAATCTACCTTGACTCTAGTGAGGTTTTTGACACCATTTTCGTAAGCACACTGAAGAAGTGTGGGCTGGGCATATACACTGTTGGATTCATTGAAAAACAGCTGGAGCACTGGGCTCAGAGGCTAGAATTCAGTGGCTCAGGTCCCAGTTGACAGCTGGTAATCAACAAGGACTCTGCTGGGGTTCATGTCACCTTACGGATTCATTATGGAGGGTAGCACAAAGTGCTTGATTTGGGAGAGGTGCTGCTGGAGCCACCTCCCAGAGGAACTGTGATAAAACTCAAAGTCAGGGTCAACAGAAACCTTGCGTCACTTAGCAAGGAGAACTACGAAGTTTTGCACCTGGGGCAGGATGCCCCTGTGCATCAGGGCAGTCTGGGAACCAAGTGGTGCAACCAGCTATGGAGCAACCCAATAGCAGCTATAACTACTTGAAGGGTGGTTATAAAGACAGTGGCTATGAACCCTTTTTAGTAGTGGCAGAAAGTACAAGTAAGGAGCAATGTCCAGAATTTGCAAGTCAGGACATTCACATTGGACATGACTGAAGAGTTCTTTATGGGGAGGGTTGCACAGTATTGGATCAGGCTACTCAGAGAAGCTATGGCCTCCACACTAGGTGACTTCCAAGGTTTGGCTAGACAAAGCTTTGGCCAAGCTGATCTTGTGCTGGCGACCATCCTGCACTGAGCAGAGCGTGGAGCAGGTAGCCCCACAGATCCCTTCTCCCCACATTTCTGCTATTCCATGTGTTAACAGCAGGGACAGAGCTCAACAGTCCTGAGAACCACGCTGAGTTTCAAGAGCCCATAAAAAGAAGCCACATTGTAGGCTACAAGCCCCTCTCCACACAAGCATTAAGTCATAACTGTTACCCACAGAGAAGCATCACCCCCAGTGGAGTTCAACAGAAATATATTCACCTGAGCAGTGTTGTTTCCAGAAGAATCTCTCTAAAATTCATGAGCACCCATCCGAGCAAGCGCAGGTCTGTCTGTACTGTGCAGGTTACAGTGGTATCTAATATGGAAATGCACAGGTAGAATGACTGTATTTGATCATTATTATTCAAGCAGCAATTAAGCATTTTTTTCATTAACTCCGGGCATTATCCATAATGCCTACTTAATATGACATTTTGCTGGGAGATCCAATTATCCCGCCACATGAATTCCAGCTTGTATAAACTGACAAAGTTCCAACCATTAGGAACAAAGGCAGAAGAAAGAATAAAAAGGGAGTGACAAAATATCAAATCAACAACCCACAGTGTTATACAACTCTAAAACTTAGCTAAGTGTTGTAGGTGTTTTGAAGTAAATTGTCTTCTGATGGTATCAGTGAGTCACCTTTCAGGGCTCACATTGGATAATCTAGGCTTTGATCATGCAAGTTACAGTGTGCAAGAACTCTGTGCTTCTCTAAAACCTCCCATCACACAGAGATCAGCTGTGGGTTTTGCACTGACCTGCAATCAGGCAGCTGACCCCAAGACCTCAGAAGCAACAAAGATGTCTTCTGTTGAGAGTCCCCAGACACCGACGTGAAAATCCTGCCTCCGTATCAAAGTAACAGGGGTGAATCATTCCGATGAGCCGATCCCATCACAGCATGAAGGGATGAATCAGGTTAATGGCTAAACCTGTAACAGTGAACAATGGGAGCAAGTAATCTGAGAAAAGGCTTTTGTTTCACTAAATTTTACCTGCGCATAAAATAAGTCAGCATGTTTGAAGGACGAGCACGCAGACCTTTGGCAATAGTTCCCAGAGTTACTGATGTTTGACCACAGGAGGGCAATACTATTCTAAAAGCAAAATCAAACTCTATTCAGGAGACTGAAAGGAAAATACCATTAACATTTATGAAAGCATCTATGTTTTATTGGGTTTTTTGATTCTGAGTTTCTGAGAGGTTGAAATGACAAAAGATCTGGTGTTCTAAAATGAAATTAGTGGGGCACTGGCAGTCTTTGGGGGTTGGGGAGATTCTCACAGCTGCTGTTATACCCCAAGGATAACTTTTCAAGGTAAGACACGTACAAAAACACGAATACAGAGCCTGATGTTGGGATTCATGACAGAAAAGGGTAGCAGTTCCAACGTGTCTGTGTTACCAACAAACCTTGGTCAAGAAAAAAAACCTCGTAACACCAATGTAGTGTTAAAAGGGAGGCAGCACTTTTTATTACAGCGCTGGATGCACGGGGGAACTTTCCTCCAAGCGTGCATAACCAAGATTCAAAACGTTCAAATATTTATCCATAAGACTGTTACATATTCGTATATCCCATTTTACATTCCAGTTTTGATTGGTCATAAAAAACACACACCATATGCTAAATTCACACAAACTTTTTCCATTGTTCTAAATTGGGTCGGGGGTGCAATTTGAGTAGGAGGCTATTGAGTCAGAGGTCGCAATCTCCCCCTGCCAGAATTACCCTTCATCTACATTCTCATTTTCTTGTCAAGTTAATTACAATCATTTATCTTGAAAGAATACCTATTCTTTGATTGTTTACTTTAAACATTTTCCTGAGACCACACTGACCTCTTGGGAAGGGACTATAAAATGGTACCAGAGCAGCATATGTAATTACCTAGCTACAAAGTCTGTTTCAGTTCCAGGGTTTTATTTCCTCCCTTTGGAAGTGCTGAAGTAATCATCTCTTCAATACTTCCAATTAATTACTCAACATTCGTTCTGGCACACACAACACATCTTTCTGTTTTATTGTAGGATGGTGGAGGTATTACAGGATAATCCTGTTGTTTGGCGATAGCTTGCATCGTTATTCGATTAAGTGTTGCTCTTCTGGCAGTTTCTTTCTTTAAACAATAATATATAAGTAGCATGGCCAACACTATGATTAACAACAACAGTATTGTGCTAATTACTGATTTTATCCAAGAGCTTAAATTCCATCCTAATCCATTAAAAATTTTGTCCAGCCAATTTTCTCTCATGTCTTGTTGAATTTCTTGGGTATCCCTTTCTATTTGTCCTCATAAATCTAGATCATGTTCAGCATCCTGAGTAACATTTGGAATGTGTACACAACAATGATCTATTTTTGCTTTCAAATATCCAAAAATTCCATGTTCTTTTAGTAACAGCATATCCAAGGCTATCCTATTTTGTAAGGTCATTTGAGATGTTACCTGTAACTGTAAATTCAATTGTCTAAATCCTTTTCAGGTCACATTAGCTAATTTCTGTACCTGACCTGTTTACTTACATATCCAAGCCCTATTCCTGTAGGTTGACAGTGGGGTCAGCAGAGATTCCAATGCCCATCCCATTTTTACTCCTGTTGAAGGTTCATTGCAATTTTCATCATCATTTGATGATCTTTTCATCCGAACAAATTTTAAATTTTCAGAGCTTCCTTTAAAGGGAGCTTTCTTCAACATGTGACATAATGTTGGCATCCCTAAAGTAATTTGTTTCACTTATCCTCCCATGTTCAAGTGAGTGGATTGTGTTCCATTACTCACTGCCCAAACTAGATGTCCTGGGCTTGAAATTGTTGACCTCTCACTGTTAAATGTTGTTCCCTTTTTTTGGCTTATAGATGTCTGTTAATTTCAATCTGTTACTTAATCCTCTGCACTGACATCCATACCTTAATGCACCTGCCAGTGGTGGAATGTCCTGTACTATTTTGTCAACTGTATTACAGTTATAAATTCTCTCACAATTCCACCAAGGCACAATATTCTCTTGTTCTTTATATGCTTTCTCTCTGTCACTTACATTAATTTTGTCTTTTTCCGCATCTCCTTTCCAAATAAAACACCAGGATGTATCGGCCATATACTGAAATTTAGACAGTCATTGACCAAACAGTCTCCCATCTCTCTCCAATTGTTTTATTTCCTTTCTTATTGTCATTCTATAATTGTTTTATTAACATTTTTAGTGGTTGTTACAAGATAAGTACACCATCCATAAAAGGAACCCACCACTGGTGTAAAAGAATAGATCCGTATCAGAAAAAGCACAATCTCAAAAATAAAGTTCATTATATTGTTTCTAGTCATGTTTTAGAGTGAATTTGGTTGCTCCTGGCTCCAAAGTGATGTCTTCCACGAAGGAGCTGGTGCTTTCTTCACTTTAGTGTAGTGAATCCAAGATTCCACCCCTTCTACCTTGACTGCTGTATAAATTGTTAACAGTACTTGAAATGGTCCTTTTCACTTCTCTTGCAATGGTTACGAGTTCCAGGTTTTAATATACTGAAAGTCACTCAGTTGGTATTGATGTACCGTGGCGCCCAAGGCAAGTGATCTGGTCAGTACAACATATTTTCGGAAACCATCGAGCACTTTTCCTAAGGAAATCAAATAGGATTTTAAATCTGTTTCTCCTGCTAGTCTCATTTCTCCAGGTATGAAAGGAATTTGATAAGGTTTGCCATACAGAATTTCATGAGGACTAATCCCATCCTTAGATCTTGGCTGAAATCTGATTCTTAAACGGGCCAAAGGTAAAGCCTGTGGCCATTTTAAGGAAGTTTCTTGACAGATTTTACTGATCTGTCTTTTTAATGTTTGATTCATTCTTTCAAACTTTTCACTGGATTGGGGTCTCCAGAGTATATGCAGATCCCATTTAATTCCCAAGATTTTACCAATTTGTTGAACTATATCTGCCACAAAGTGAGGTCCTCTATGAGGGGACATTCCTACAGGTACCTAAAATCTGGGTAATATTTCCTGCAATAATATTTTAACCACTTCTCTGGCTTTGTTGGTGCAGCAAGAGAAAGCTTCCAGCCATCCTGAAAAGGCATCAATTAATAACCAATATTAATAAATACCAATATTATATAATTAATATAATACCAATATTATATACCTATATCCATTCTGCCTAGGTAACTCAGAAAAATCCATTGCCAATAATCTCCAGGAACATTTCCTTGTCTTTTTATTCCTAATGGTGGTTTTCTCAAATGCTGAGGATTGTTTTTGAAACAAAGTGGACATTTTGTTACTATCGATTTAATTATTCCTATCATTCTTTGACACAATACTGATTTCTTTAAACTTTCTACCATGGATTCTATTCCCCAGTGTGTTTGTTCATGTTTTCCTTTTGCTAATTCAATCATAATTTGTGGGTCACTATTACCTGTTTTTCTGGCGTTACCCACCATCCTTCTGCATTTTGTGAGGCCTCCAATTGTTCTGCTAATTGGTCATCCAATTTGCTATATTTTGGTTTAAAATCAAAAATTTTTATCTATTTTACTGGCACCAGTGCAAGGATACCTTGTGATGCAGCCTCCTTTGCAGTCTCATCTGCCAATCGATTACCTATATTCACAGCCGTCTGTCCAAACTGGTGAGTTTTGCAATGGATTACTGCCACTTCTTTTGTTTTTTAGATATCTTCTAAAAGTTGGAGGATTTCCTCTTTGTACTTTATTGATGATCCTTGAGCTGTAAGCAGTCCTCTTTCCTTCCAAATGGCCCATGAGTGTGGATCACACCAAAGGCATATTTAGAGTCTGTCCAAATGTTCACTTCATGTCCTTCAGCCATTTGGAGAGCTTGTTTCAGAGCAGTCAATTCCGTTTTTTGCACTGAAGTGTTCGCAGGCAAAGATCCGGATTCCATCACCTTTGTGGTGGTGACAACAGCATATCCAGCCATTCATTTTCCACCTTTCACAAAACTGCTTCCATCTGTTCCATATCAGGATCTTCTAATGGTACATCTTTTAAATCGGGTCTACTAGAACAAACTTGCTCAATAGTTAATAGACAGTCATGTTCTAAATTTTCTGTTCTGCTTTCTGTTGATTAAAACATTGCTGGTTTAACAATTGACATAGTTTTTAATTCTACGTCGTCCTGTTCCACCAAGATGGTCTGATATTTCAACATCCTACTGGGGGATAAACTATGACCCCCCCTTTTGTTCTAGGACAGCTATTACCAAGTGAGGTACATATACCACCATCTTTTGACCCATAGTCAATTTTCGGGCTTCTTGGAAAAGCAAGACTGCCGCTGCCACTGCATGCAGGCATCCTGGCCATCCTTTACTCACATTGTTGAGTTGTTTGGAAAAGCATCCCACTGGTCTTTTCCAGGATCCCAATCACTGTGCCAGCACTCCAAGAGCTATGTGTTGCCTTTCATGCACAAAAAGTTCAAAGAGCTTAGTTAGGTCAGGCAGGCCTAGTGCAGGAACCGTCATCAATACCCTTTTGAGTTCTTTAAATGCAGCTTGACATTGAGGTGTCCAGACTAAATACTGACTTTGGATTCTTTCAAGGCTGCGTGTAATGGCCTTACAGACAGTTCGTAATTCATTATCCAAAGTCTACACCACACAATCATTCCCAAGAAAGCCCTCAAGTCTTTGGGGCTACTGGGTTCAAGAATTTGGGAAATTGCTTCCTTCCTTTTATTTCCAAGTTGTCTCTGTCCTTGGAATATTTCAAATCCCAAGTAAACCACTGTTTCTTTTCTAATCTGGGCCTTGTTTTGGGATACTCAGTATCCTTCTTGACTCAAAAAGTTCAACAAACTGATGGTGGTCTTAAGACATTCCTATTTTCTGCAGCAATTAAGATATCCTCCACATATCACAATACAGTAGTATTTCCTTCTTCCTTTTTCCTCCAAATCTCCAATTATTTAGCTAATTGGTTTCCAAATATCATGGGACTATTCTTGAATCCTTGGGGGAGTACAGTCCAGGTTAATTGTATTTTTCGCCCTGTGGTGGTATTTTTCCACTCAAATGCAAATATGCATTGACTTTCTTTATCCAGAGGTATGCAAAAGAAGGTATCCTTCAAGTCTAGCACAGTAAAGCATTTATGCTCCTCTTTTAGAGAGGTCAGCAGAGTATCTGGATTGGCCACCACTGGATGCATGTCCTGAACTGTCTGATTTACAGCTCTTAGATCCTGAACCAATCAATATTCTTTACCCTTAGATTTCTTTACTGGCAAAATAGGAGTACTGAACTTTGATTCACATTCTACCAAAAGTCCACATTCAAAAAATGTTGTTATTAATCCCTCTAATCCTTTCTGAGCTTCCCATTTAATAGGATATTGGTTTTGTCCTACTGGTTTGGCTCCAGATTTCAGTCACCTTTACTGGTTCTGCCAATTTGGATCGTCCTGGAACTCCACTGGCCCAGACCAAAGGGATTTCAGCATTTTCCACCTCTTCTGAAACTTGTTCCTCCTTTGAGTTTCCTGGAACATAAAGGTCCTAGCCTCTATGGCCTTTGATTCTGGTGTTAACAATTTAATTTCTCTGTCCTTAAGTTATTTGAGCATCTAATTTGCTCAACAAATCCCATCCTAATAAAGGTATCGGGCACTCTGGCATATATAAAAATTGATGAGCTACCCACTGTTTTCCCAATTTTAATTTCAGGGGTTTCAAAAATGGCCTATTTTCTGCTTGCCCAGTCGCATCAACAACGTTGTTTTATTTCCATACCCCCTTTTACAAATATTTTAAACCAAGCAAGTTGCCCCTGTACCTACTAAAAATTCCATCTCTTCATTTCCTAGCCTTAATGTAACCAGGGGTTCAGCTACGGTTCATTCCCCCGGTCTCTCTTAGGATTCTCCATCTAAAGTCATTAACTTGATCGCCTGGAGGGTTGGGTCCAATTTTCCTTTTCTCGGGCATTCCCTTTTCCAGTGCCCTCGTTCTTTACAGACAGCACACTAATCTTCTGCTAATCGGCAGTTTGCTTCTCCTGTGCCGTTATCTAAGCCGGTACCCACTCTTAGGGATGATGTAACGCCCTCAACCCGACTTCCCCCACCCTGCACGGCCCGGTTGATGCAGCCCAGCCCTGCGCTTCCCCTCCCCGCCCCGAGGGACAGGGATAGGGACAGGGATAGAGATAGGGATAGGGATAGGGACAGGGGTAGGGATAGGGACACCCTCCCGCTCCCGGGCCGCGCGCACCTCCCGTCACACTCAACATGGCGGCCGGGCACGCACCGTCGCGACATCCGCCTCCTTCCCTATCCCGGCAGGCGGCGCGGGCCGCCCGCGCTCCCGCTCCCCCTCCCCTTCCCATGGTGCTCCGCGTGCCGCTCGTTGTCGTTACCCGAGCGGCAAGATGGCGGACACAATGAGGAGCGGCCGCCTCTCTGCCGCCTGAGCCAGTCGAGCCCTGCC
>JANRGW010005250.1:0-26267 GCA_024733675.1 Psilopsiagon aymara | reverse complement strand
CAAGGGGTAACGGGTTCAAACTGAAACAGGGGAAGTTTAGATTGGATATGAGGAAGAAGTTCTTTACTGTGCGGGTGCTGAGGCACTGGAATGGGTTTGCCCAGGGAAGCTGTGAATACTCCATCCCTGGCAGTGTTCAAGGCCGGGTTGGACAGAGCCGTGGGTGCCATGGATTAGTGGGAGGTGTCCCTGCCCATGGCAGGGGGCTGGAAATGGATGAGCTTCAGGTCCTTTCCAACCCTGACTATCCTATGATTCTATGATTGGATGGCACCACAGCACTTCTATCAAGTGCAAGGGTTTTCTAAGCCTTAAGGGACTCCACAATTTCTAGTGTTTCTTTACGGAATTTGTTACCACCCCCACGTGGTGACAGGCTTGACATTTCCTATTGTTCACTGGAGAATTTCCCGCAGCATCTTGGCAGTGTTGGCTTTTAGCAGGTGTAACAGAACTCCAGAGATCCAATCTGCCAGCCAGTATTCCACTTCCTAAAAGCGATTTTGCTTCTAATCCCAGCTTCCTCCAGAAAGACTTCACCAACAGACACAGCAACTGCAAAATGTCTTTCAGTTTTACCTGCAGTTAGTCCTGATACACACGTGCCAAGACATTAGTGAGCTTCAAATACAAAGAGATTTTCTATTTTAGCCATATATGCTGTTTGAAAGCTATACAGACTATTTTAGAAGTGATAAAGTCATTCTAATTACCAATCCGACTGCAGCTCAGCAACTACTGCAACAAAAATGAAGGGTAATGCACTGCCACATCATGAAGCAAGCAGCACAGAAGCCTGGTATGAAATACAGAATCACAGCCCAATTCTCAAGACAGGCTCAGGTCCCCAGAGAGTCTCACGCACTCGGTCCTTGTCATCTGCCACCCCTGGTTTTAATTCTTTGGAGCACAAAGCAACTGGGAATGGCAGTAGTAGGAAGATCCCAAACAGGCAGAAGACTCATGGTGCGGACATCAGGTACCAGGCTGCTCATCTCTTGCCCTCTCTGGAGAGCTCAAGAAAAACCAAACACACACAACCCCATTTCTATTAAGGAGATCAAATCACACTGGGCCATATATATATAACAGAAACTGTTATGTGGACATCAAACCCAGCAGAATCCTGCCCATCTTTTTGGAGACGAGACATCCAAAAGGGCTGCTTGCCCAATGGAGAACACAGACGGCTCTCCAAAAGTTGCTGCGCAGCAAGCACATAACGATGACCAAGGGCACTATTACTGATGATAACAAAAAGTCACAGCAGCCTCTGGATGAGGTATTAAGCCCCACCACACTGCCAGACACAGGGCTGAAGGCACACGGTCAGCACAGGAAGGTGGAGGGGGAGGATGTGAGCTGCTGAGAAGAAAAAAATAGTAAGCCCTCCCTCCGGAAGTGTTGTGCCAAGTCACCACCATAGCACCCAATACTTTGACCTCTTCCTTAAGCAATGAATTATGTAAACTTCCAGCAGCAGAGCACAGTTTAAGTTTCCTCCCGTGGCAGTTCAGTGGCCCTGAATGCCTCATAAGCAGAACCTCCAGATTTGCCTCTGCCTCACAGCTGGATCCTCCAAAGAGCCCTGAGCAGGGCACAGCTCAGCTCTGGAGGGTCACTGCTGCAACAGCAACATGTGCAGTGGTTTGACATACTGCTTGCTTTCTTCACTGACAGCTCTCTGACAACAGAGCTCACATTTGGCCTCAAAGTCAAGTTTTGGAAGGTTTTACTAGACTGACAAATTGTGGCTTCAATCTGTGGCAAAAGGAAAAGGGAGATGAGAGATAAGAAGGATGCATTTCTGGGCTTGATAAACAGGCAGCCCTCAAGCTTGGCTTTAAGGATATAGAGTTTATGAACAACTGACACCCACATTTACCTCTCTATGCATTTTTCTTTACTTCTGAGCATCGGAGCGAAGATCCCAGAGCTGTGCTTGGATGATCTGAGGAGGAGCTGTCGCTCCTCTCCCCTCCTTGCTGATAAAGCCTCTTTTCATCAGACAGCCCAGCTCAGCACAGCAGCAGGCCAAGAACAGCAGAGGCTATTTTCCTGGCTGCACTGCTCTGGCGTGAGATTCCTGCCCTTCCCTGCCCAGGAAGAACTCATGACAACTTAAGAAAACAGCCACCCCCAGCAGCAGCCCGAGCTGGGAGGTGCAGCCTGTGCTAGACTTGCTGCTCCCTTGCACGGCAGGGTCACAAAGCCGGATGACAAAGCTGCCCAGAGCTGCTGGGGAGGGCTCATCCACTGGGCATTACACTCCATCAAGGGAAAGCTCACCAACGTACAGAACAGCTTCATCCTTCACATAGAAATGGATTTCTGTCATTAAAAGCAATATACAGCACACTGATAAAAGGAACCCCTGTACCTACAGCTGTACCTCTCCTGAGGGTCAATGCCCCCCCATGGTCAAACCTTGGTTTGTACCTATCAGGAAAATCACATCATCTTGTGCTGTGACACTGAAAACAATTCCCTGCGATGATTCTATTTGAGTACCTTGTATCAGCACCTTCTGAATCTTCCACTAGCTCAGCAGCCAAAAGGAAAGTCATAGTATTTAATCCTTGTGCGTTCTTTTGAGGAGGAGCATCAGCTCTTTCATGAGAAGTTTTGAATACCAGTCTTTATTGTCTTGTTCAACCATCAATTGATAATGGGAAACTACAAACCAGAAAGTCACAGAAATTACCTAAAGGGACAGAAATTACCGCCTCAGTATGACTGCCAAGGCAAGAGAAAAGGCTCTTACTTTGTTTTGTAGTTGCTATTTTTAGGGAAGGGAGCTGATAAAAAGGAATATATCCCCAAATCCAGGCACCCCATGCGCACACCCCACTGCCGTTGGAAAGCGCTGCAGAAATCAGCGAAGTGAAGCAGAGATCTTCACCACCAGAGAGCACTCACATTCAGGACTTCTCCCACCTGACAAACACTCCAGTCAAAAATAAAGCTGCTCTTACCGAGGAAATGATGCAACTTCAAATGCACTCAGGACAAATAAAGCTAGCTGGCACCACTCGGAACCCACACTGCAAACCAACATCTGCAGCATGCAGCCCATTACAGAGGCACCCACCATGCGATCGCCACTCAACTGCTGCAAGTCAAAGCAGACACCGAATTTCTGATTAATCATTTACATCCTAACTCCTCAGCACCGAAAGATAAACAGAAACTTATGGGGCTCACAGCAGCTCTGCAGGACTATTGCTGTGCTCAGAACTGAGCTCAGGGCCTGTGCCAGCTTACAGGGAATCGTCTGCAGCGAGATACCGGGCTGGGGCGTGTCACGGCACCTCAGAAACACACTTCCCATCCATCCCTCCATCTGTCTAATGTCTGAGGAGCAGAACTGCTGGAAAAATCCCGTCAGGTCCCCAGCTGTCTCATTTGCTGTTACTTGAACGGAGCTGAAGTGTTGCTGTTGGCATTGTGGAGCATTTTCTCCTGGGAAAAGACCCTCTCTCAGCTGGAACCACCCCTTCCACCGCTGCTCCCAGACTGACACCCGTCCTGCTTCACCCACACGCAGACACACGAGAGCTTTCCAGCGGCAGTAGCAGGTGCTCAGTAAAGCTCCTTCCTCCCACCTCTCCCTGCTCCCGAGGCTACACAGATGCTCCAGAAACAGAACATCTGCACAAGTCCCAGCACAGCCACGAGCTGAGGACAGCCTTCATTCCACTGTACAGCAGGGGCTCACAGGAAAGGAGCTGTTAACAAGAAAAGCACAATGCCAGTAATTCAGGACAGATACAGGAGCACCACAGAGGCACCAGCCTGCACTGACAGCCAACAGCAAACGCAGTACCCCTCAGGGTCAACAGAATAAAAGCTGATGGTTTCAAACTATTACCCATCGCCAACTTACTCAGTAACTCCAAAGCACAAACTGAAGCATTTCCTATGAGCATACTGCTTTTCTTCCCCCTGCCTTCGTGCACAGGAAGGAGGATCCAGCAGCCGCACACCTCTGATGTGTGAAGAGGCACAATTCATTTGCCAGTTGCAAACACCCTGTGTGGTTTGAGCTATTCCCCCAGAAGGGTGCACAGTTCTCAAGTTATTTTTTACCACCAAATATATATATTTAAACTCCATTTCTGCAGGGTTTGGCTCTGTTCTCATTGTAAACAGGCACAAAGACACCTAATTAAAACTCATGTTCATGGATAGTCAAGGATGGGCCTTTAGGATGTGTTAACTAAGGAAGGGAATTTAAGTAGACTTCTGGCGGTAAAACTGTATTTACCTGGGTTTAAATGCACGACTGCATAGCCAGCTGTGCCGACACACAGGAACAACTATTCTGCTCTGGGAAGTGAGATGACTTTGCTTTAAGCACACCCTGTGTGTGTCAGACAATTGTGCCTTTCACATGCCACACCAGGTCTCTCTGCTAAGATTTCAAGGCAACATAAAGACTTAATTTTAGGTAAACTGCAATAAACTCGGCTGTTAAGTGGAAAAAGAATGACTTTTGAGTCTTTTAGTAAGCTGCTCATACACAGTATTACAGTGAATCCTCCTCAGCACAAGAGAACTCAGATAAACAGGATTTGTGCTGGCAGAACCAGAGCTAAAATACCCTGCACTTGGAAAAACAGAGCAGAAAACTGTTCAGTCAGTGTTACCTCCCTGAGCTGGGGACAATCCAAGTCTATCACAGCTCACAACATGCATGTTTACACTGCTTTGATCCATCCTGAGGGGCATTAAAATGGGACTTGAAGTCCACTTAGTGCGCAGGTGAAGGTTTTCCTTGCAGTTGTGCTGTGTGGATCCAGCTTTCAGATGCTGCCAGTTGAACAAAATAGGAAATGCCATTCAGCGCGTTTTGCACCACTCCTTTCCTGTGAGGAGGGAGCAGAAAGGGCAGGGGGAGAAATACTCCGTTCAGCTGCAACTTGCAGTGAGCTTTGGAAAGAAGGTTAAAAGAGTCCTTTGTAATGATGTCATGGGGGTTTGGGGTTTGCTCTTTTTAAAGGAAACCGTGCACTCTGAGCGATTGGTGCCACATCTCCTCAGCAAACCGCCATCAGAGCACGCTGTAATTTGACAAGGCTGATTCAGCTCCAGCACTGCTGACCCTCGAGTCATCCACGGGGCTTCGCAAACCCACTAGGTAAGGTGGGGGAAAGGAGAAGGAAGACGGATGCTAAGCTAGCCCTAATGAGTGCTGAGTAACTGCTAAAGCCATGAAATGTAGCTACTTAGAAATGGGACTAATACTCAAATCCCGCTCCTGAAACGTGAAGTTAAACCTTGCACTGAAAGAATGCCAAACCACTAAACATGGGAGTCACTGAACTCTCATTGCTATTTGCGTCAGACAGCCCGAGCTGCCTCCCAGCCAGCAGGGAAGAAGCTCTGCGCCCTCTTTTTACATGTCGACAAGCAGAGCAGAAGGCACAAGCAGCCTTGTAACAGATAATGAGACAAAATGCAGTTCTCTGGAAAGCTTCCAGATGCACCATGCAATGCTGTGTGGCTTTAGTCCCCTCCACACAAGAGAAAGCTGCTATGGAGCACAGGTGGAGGGAAGCAGCACACTCACGATTTCTGTGTCACGCAGTAAAACTCCCACTTTCCATGTGAACACAATAAATCCTGGTGCAGTAAATGATATTGCTCTGCTCGGAGCAGGAGGGTGCTCTGAATGACCTCCTGAGGGTGAATTATCCAGTGATCCTGTATCTGACCAGGAAAGAGAACAGGCGTTGGAGAGCAACAAAGCGAGTGCCATGTCCCCATAACCCCATAAAGCACGCGATCTCTCGGACAGTAAGAAAGCTCAAAAGTCAGGTCCATGTCTCCTGGACTCAGCACCAGCAGCCACTTTGCTCCTTCGTAGCTGGTGCAGCGCTGTTTGGGCTTCAGTCTGAGAACACCGGGGTTTCGAGTTGGTGTACGTAACGGTTACTCCATCGAGCACCTTCCAGTCTCATGCTCTGCCAGTGCGGAGGGGCACAGGAAGCCGGGAGGAAGCAGAGCCAGGACACCTGACCCAAACCAGCCAAGGGGCACTCCATCCCACAGCATGTCATGCCCAGGGCAGAAACCGGGCGGAGCTACCCAGAAGGGCGAGACTGCTCCTCTGGTTGGGCTGGGTATGGGTGGGGGGGTGCTGAGCACCTGTGCTGTGCATCGCTCGCGTTCATCGGTTTTACTTTTACTTTTCCCCTTTTAGTTTCAAATTCTCTCCCCTTGCTATTATCATCATTACTACTGGTGGCAGCAGTACTGGGTTTGTGTTATACCTTAGCTACGGGACTGCTCTTACCTCAACCCATGGCATTTGCATTCTTTGGATCCTCCTCTCCATCCCCCTGGGGAGCAGGTGGGGGAGGTAAGAAAGGGGGAGCAAGGCAGCGGCTGCCTGGTTCCAGGAGAATGTCTTTAACTGCCGGAGGGGGACTGAGATGAGCTCTTGGGCAGAAGCTCTTCCCTGTGAGGGTGCTGAGGCGCTGGCACAGGGTGTCCAGAGGAGCTGTGGCTGCCCCATCCCTGCAGTGCTCAAGGCCAGGTTGGACACAGCGGCTTGGAGCACCCTGCGCCAGTGGAAGGTGATCCTGCCCGTGGCAGGGGTTGGAGCTGGGGGAGCTTTAGAGTCCCTTCAACCCAAACCAGGCTGAGATTCTGTGATTTTGGTGGTTGTCACCAATATTCATTACTCAACAAATGATACTTCACAGAAGTAGGAGCCCGCCTGGATTCTTAGGCTAATAATGTCCAAAAAGATCCCATTTCAAATCATTTCACAGGGCTCTGAGATCCACTGGCTTAGAATTAAACATAGGACAGTGTGGTCACAGTCCTCTCGGCTGTGGAAGATGAGGTGTAGCTATTTCACAGGTTACCTACATAGGAATTCTGAGCGGTACTTGTGCTGTCTCACAGTAGTATTTGAGCCATGTCTCAGCCGCTGAGCGGGAGCTGTCTCAACAGAGCCTCCACATAAAATCTGAAGGAAGTAAATGAACAAAACATTTCCAGTGAGAATTTAAAAGGAGAAAACACCCCAGCACGCAAATCAAGTAATGTGTTTCAATCATCAAACCATGTAAGTCCTTCTCTACACTGCTACTGTTCCCCTTGCACTATCAGGGCTGAACAGCTTGTACTGTTGGCATTTAGAAATTCACTCCTTTTGCAATGGATGATGAATGCATAAACAACAGCACTCCTACTGCTCAGAAGGTTTTACATCCAAGAATGTAAAGTGAAGTACTTAAGACCGTTGTGCAAATACAACAGCTTATCTTGCCTACCATACCCTGCATTTCATAGAATTACAGAATCATAGCATAGTCAGGCTTGGCAAGGACTTTAAGCTCCTCCAGTTCCAACCCCCTGCCATGGGCAGGGACACCTCCCACTAAACCATGCCTCCCAAGGCTCTGTCAACCCGGCCTTGAACACTGCCAGGGGTGGGGCATTCACAGCTTCCCTGGGCAAACCATTGCAGTGCCTCAGCACCCCCACGGTAAAGAACTTCCTCCTTGGATCCAATCTAAACTTCCCCTGTTTAAATTTTAACCCCTTGTCCTACCTCCACAGTCCCTAATGGAGAGCCCCTCCTCAGCATCCGTATAGGCATCCAAATCCACCAGGATGTTTGAGGAGCTCCCTGTATTGCTCCTTTTCTTCATCCCTTTCTGAAGTTGTCATTTCAGTGGGAGGGAAAAGGCTCCTGATGCTGAATCTGCCAGGTCAGTCGCACTCATCACTTCAACCTAAAGCATTACACTTGGCTGTAGTGAAAAACTCCCTTTGTTTCTAAACCAAGCTTTGCGTAAAATGTCTGTGGCTCTTCAATTGAAAGTGCAAACTTCGTGTCTGCTAGGCCTGCTCAGCACACAGGCCCAAGATTTGCAAACCCAGTTTTCCCCTACTGCTTATGGCTCACTTCCCACATCAGCTGCCCGAAGTTGGCGGTGTCTGTCTGCAGGGAATGGTGTCAGTGATAATCACGGCTGTCCAGCCATGTCCCTTCAGCAGACGTGGCAGGAGGGGATCCTTGCCAGAGGAGCTGATGGGCAGCTGTAGGCGGAATACCTTCATCTGCTGCTCTGCCACACAGCAGCCTGTCTGCTGAAGGCCTCAGATGGCGATCAGGTGCTGTTGGGACAGGTCAGGAGCCAAACCACAGGCGCTGTGTTAAACCACAGTGTGCTGCAAAGCACAGAAATGCCTACAGAAATCTGCCTGGCTTCATGGCCAGAACGCAGCCCTGCTTAGGGACTAGCTACTCACTGTTCGTATCTAGGTGAGATGGTGCAGCTCACTGAACGACTCTAAAAGAAACCCCAGTTATGCAGAAACATAACTCATATTTGTGCATTATTTGCATGATTTGTGTTGCCTCTGTTGGTCCAAATAAGGCATCCAATTTTATTTGGGCTCTAATATTACCACAGGGCTAAGCAAGCCTTTGGAAGTGCTTGCAGATGCTGCGCTGTATCTTACCACCGCAAGATGATGCTTGGGGTTTCGGGGGCCTGTATCAAAACAATGCTGCATTCAGGATACTCCTGCAGCATTCACAGCTCAGCACTGGGCATGAGCTTAACAAATGCAGAACAATGAAGCATGTGAACACCAGCATCTCGGAGCAGCTCACTGCAGATGGAGTCTCCAAGCATGTACAAAGGAAACCTGTGAAGTATCACGGTTGTACCTCGGCACCACGGCTTGCACGATAGATAAGGTGCAGTTAGCCACGAGTACAGAGTTCTGTCAATTGTGCAGCATATGCAGAAAACTGGGAAGGTGCTGTAGGAGATCATGGATGTGTGAGAAGGGGGTGGTGGAGAAAAGAAGGCTGAAAAGTCACCACCATGCAGTTGCTGATGAGGCTTCATGTTGGTTGTTTATACCGGACGTGCTGTGCCAGGGCCAGCAGCGCTGATGGTAATAGGCTTTGTTTTGTACATAGAATCCCAGACTGCTTCCATAGCTTTGGAATACAACTACATGGTTTGATAGACTTGCAGATAAGGCCAGGGCTCAAGTGTTTCACTCACAGCACTTTTATGCAGTCCCAACAAAATTACTACAAATTCTGGTTTTGTCCAAAGGAGAGGAGAAGGTATTTATGGAATTACTCTTTTCCTCCTAAATACATTCAAGGGAGACTTCCAGGAAAAGAAATAAAGTTTAGTTATGTCCCGTTTTCATCTCTGGCCTTTGAGAACAAAGGAATCTGAGACTGCATATCGACACTCCTCTTGAGGACCTATTCTTGGGCCTTTTAACTGGAGCAGGCTGGCATTAACAGGTAAGGAAATGGCCCTACGTACAAAAAACCCAGCCAAGAAAGCAACAGGAAGTAAGGACGGTTATTAACACTGTATCTTCAGCTCTCTCAATGTCCCAGGTCAGAGCAGATAAAAAACAGCTGATTATCTTTTTATTTCTCCTGTGCAAGCAAGCTTTGACTTCTGAAGCTCTTGCCTGTGTAGTGAGATGTGCGTCTCAGTCCTAAAAGAACTACAGTTCAGCACTGAAAATGCCACTGGGTCCAGGAAACGGCCATGCAAAACCCTTCTACACTGGGCAGTAACCAGAGACAAGAAAAACTCCTTCCTCAGTCCAGATTTGTTGATGTAACCTCAAGCAAGACGGAGCAGGGATCCAAACCACTTTAACGCCACTTGAAGAGGCAGTTCACCTGAAAATACCTCCTCTGGGCTGTGGCTCATCCAATTCTGGAGAACAGTACGCACCCACCAGCCAAAGCAGGAGGAAGGATTCCTGCGTGGGCTCTGCAGACACTGAGGGGAAGCCCTGAACACAGGATCAGTACGTTAAAACAGACCAACCTGGGCAGGCAGGCAGCAACAATAAGTCATCATTTCCCCCCAGCCACCCAGTGTTGCTTTATCAGTGTTATTTCTCCAGCTCTTCTGCCATTTGGTGGGGGGTAGAGTGGCAGTGAGGAGAAGCGGGGACAGAAGGGAGGCTGGAGGGAGAGGAGGTAACAGACAGTGTATTTCCAACACAGAATCACAGAATAGTTAGGGCTGGAAAGGACCTTACGATCATCCAGTTCCAACCCCCCGGCCATGGGGAGGGACACCTCCCACTAAACCATCATCTCACGTTTGGGGGTTCATTTGCACTTTACCTTAAGCCAGATTTTGTTTACTGTCTTTTCACAAAGCAGGAGCCACTCTTCACAAACCAAATCACTCTTCATCAATAACCATCTCTGGGCAACCTGTGCCAGCACCTCAAAACCCTCACAGGGAAAAGCTTCTTCCACAGCACGTACGATACCGTCAGCTTCACAATACACTGACCACGTATTAGTGCACAAGCTGCAGACACACACCCTACAGCACGCTCCAAACCATGCCCCAGAAAGTGGGACTGCTTATTTAAACACAGCCTCTTGCTCCACAGCACCAACTGCTTTTGTCAATGAGTAATTATAAGGCAAAGGCTAAGAAGATGGGCAGAGGTGATGCTTAGAGCAGTATATAACAAGACAAAGCTATCAAGGTAGACATGGTTTGGTGTGAGGTGTCCCTGCCCATGGCAGGGGGGCTGGAACTGGATGATCTCAAGGTCCTTTCCAACCCTCACCATTCTATGATTCTACATTAAAAGCTTCTAAACACCACCAGCACACTGCCCAAGCAGGGGTACCATTTCCAAATGACAGCTTGTTCGATGCCAGTTGCTTCAACACCACTGCAATTGCTGAGGCTGTCACATTCAGTTTGCTGAGGGGCAGCAGCATGCTGTGCAGCTCAGGATTATTCATCAGCTTTTGCAACCAGTAAAATGACCCAGAGAAATAATCACAAACTCACAGGGGACCAATTCCTCATGTTAGACTGAAAGGACTATCAAAATATCTAACCAGATTAAAGAACCGTTATTAAATCAATGGTCTCAAGCCAGTAACCTACATTAGCAGACTGCAAGCCTTTACAAGCCATTGCTCATTTATAATAGCAGCTCCATTGTTGCTTCATGAACCCTGGAATTGGTTCAGGGCCCCCTCATGGCCCTGTTTCCCCTCACACTGAGGAACTAACCCACGGAGGCCAGCACGAACTGTACTGTGCTGGAAGGGGCAGCCCAGGACCAAAGAGGACCACAGCACGAGCAGAGGTAACTTCTGAGTTGTGCCCATGGAACCAGCCAGACAAGCAAGTGGGATTTCGGGCAGCACCACTCTGCTGCCAGCCCTGGGACCAAAGTATTATTCCAGCTACTGAGAGATTATTCAGGGAAGCATCCAAACAAGTCAGATTTGAAGAAAAAAGCTTGACGCGATGGGCCCCTCGCTGCCCCGCAGCCCTGGGCAGAGCTGCTGCCACAGGCACTGCCTCCTTCGCAGCCGGCACTCATCACCTCTGAGCACAGCAAAGAGCAGGACAAGAAAAGGAACAAGCACCCTGCAGGGATTCGAAGGAAACCAATACAATAAAACAGCTGTAAACGAGCCCCAGTGAGATGTGGGCCACAGAGCCCTCCAGCAGACAGACCTGCACCTTCCTCCAATTCAAAATAAGCCTGTGTCAAGCCGGCATCTTCAGTAAAAGGGCACAACTTTGAAAACCAGCCCCTCAGCTCGTGCTGCTGCTCTCTCAGCAGCTCACTGATGGGGCTCATCCCTTTAGTGCCCGATAAACCCCTAGTAAACACACGACAAGTAGTTTGACCAAATGATACTAACCTGACCTCTCCCCAGATGACAGCTGATGCCACCTCACAGAGCACCATAAAAGCTTTGAGCAGGAAAAACACTTACTCCAAAAGATCTCCTCCAGCACTGGTAACACTCTCACTTTGTGCCAGAGCTGAGAAGCTGGGTGAAACTTTGCCACAGGCACCAAACCAGAGCGCACGACTGCTCTTACTGCTCAGGGCAGAGGGATCCTTGTGCCAGAGCACTCCCCACCACTGCTCCTGGGCAGGGAGGAAAGGCACACGGAGAGAGCAGAAGGGTTCAGGTGACATGAGCTCAGCAACTGAACCCCAGGACCACCGTCAGTCCCTGTTCACTGCTACAGACACGAACACTGGAGAGCACAGAGGAAACCAAAGTTTATATTCATCAGAGTCACGAAACATCAGCCGAACAGCTCATACAAATCACAGAATGACTTCAGGGAAGAAAAGGAAGTTTCCAAAACAGGATTAGACACTAATGTGAACCTCCAAGATGCATTCACTGCTCCTGACACAATCTAGCTCTCATCAAGCTTTGCTCTCCCAGAATGTGAATGTGTGAAGAGGTCAACCCAATGAGGACCTACTCTCCAGAATCTTCCCTGGCGCTGCCCTAAGGCACAGTTTCTCCACAACTTAAAACACATCACGGATCTTGAGAAACCCTGCGCCTCCAGCATACTTCAGGGAGCGCGGAACAGTCTCAGCGCCAGACCTCCTCTCTCCTGCTGCAGCTGAGCAGGACATAAGCCCAGCACTAGCCCTTAGCCGTCACCTGCCCCTGCGCTGGGAACATCCCCCTCTGCCTCAGGACCTGCTCAGCCCAAGAGCTGCTTCTGCCGCCCTCCTGCCGTCCCCTCCCTGGAAGCTGCCCAGTTTGCAGTATTTCCTGGGTGAAGGTTTGAGGACACACAGGAAGGTTGGATTCACTTTCACAAAACAAACATTCAATAGCTTCATTCTATCTGGTGTCCCCCCACTAATACCAAACAGTGTAAGGATTCCCTAAATGGAATCCAACTAACACAAGGCTTAAAGGTCATCTCAAAGGAAAACTGTATGCAACAAAACCCCAGCCTGTTGATTCCACACACATTATTCCAGACTGCTCTGACTCCAGTTAGGGCAAATCAAAACACAACCCAAGGAAAACGCAGTAGCTGCTCAAAGGGAATTTAAGGAGGCTCTTAACAATTCTTTTCAATACCAGGAAAAAGCATTTAAAACCACCTCAGCTGAGCCAGCATTACGAGACCTCTTGATCCCCTGCACACACCTCAGGTGGCAGGCTTGCCTCTGCCTCAGAGCGGGTAAAGCCACACAAAACGTCCCTGCTGGGAGCCACCTCCGGGCGTTATTCCATGTGAGGACAACAATGATGTTGCAGACAGTGGCCCCAAAGCACTTTGGATAACATGGAACTAAAGGTTTCCCTGATGATGTGTTTCCAGCTGTGTGCTCGAGCTCATCACACCAGTACCTGAGAACTGCCCCTTGAGACCAACTGCAGACACTGCCGGTGGTGATGAACACTCTGGCAGGAAGACCTTGCTCTGTGGGTGGCATCAGGAACTTCCACCTTCCCTCTGGATGGTTCAGATGATGATGCTCTCAGAAGGGATCACAACGCTCGTAACTTGGGTGCTACTTTCTGTACCCGATCAGGCAGTCTGTGCTCTCTGGGCGGCCCTCACAGCACAGTTTCCAGATCATTTTCCCCCCTGTTGGAGGTAGAGGCAATGGCAGCAATGACACACCACTGCTTTCCGAAAGATCACCTTGGGCAACTTCCACTCCCAGTTATAAAACCAAGGCAGATGGGAGGGCAGGACAGCAGCAGAAATATTAATGGAGACACACTCAAGCTTCAGCTGGGGTTTGTTTGTCTTTAGATGGACAAATGGGGAAAGGAAAAGCAAGCTCACAGATAAAGGCTACCAGTTAAAGTCCAGTTTACTACACAAAATAGTAAGTAGCCTAAATAACACACATTGCAATGGCATGTCCTATTTTTGCTGTATGTGGATCTGGCAAATATGAGTCATCTTTGGAGGAAATCCCAAACTGCTCTCCTAGCACAGTCGTATCTGCCCATAGAAAAGAAGGAACAAAGTCCATAATAAAAAAAGCCACCTTCAAGTTAACACTGGTGTTGGCCAGATTTGCCAGGGAACTGCAGCTGGTCAATGATGAAGCAAATGTTGATTATGACCACAGATTGGTCATATTTGGAATAAGAGGAACAATCTCATGTACTATCTTCACAAGTATGAGCTAATAAGTAAGTTTTTGTGAGATCCCAAAATACACTTGGTGAGAAAGCAAGTCAAACCAAGACAAACAGATGCTCTCTACCTCACAGGAAAGTAATTTATTGGCACTACTTCAGCTCCTTCTCTATGATGCAATTCCAGGCAAATCTAGCAAGAAAAATCCAAGCCACGCAACGACTGGCAAGGTACACCTGCAAACGTGAAAGCCAAAAGCAAAAGAGCGACAAACACTGCAGTGGGGTCCAGAACCACCAGAAAATGGATGTACTGCAGAACATAGCAGGCAAAGACTTCCACCAGAGTAACACGAGAGAAGCTTCTGTGGCTTCCAGAGGGTCAGGTGCTGGCCAAACAGCAAGGCCCTGAAGAACATTTCTGAAGGCTGACATGCATGATACCTATGGTAGAAAGAAAAAATAAACACAAGTGTGCTCAAGGAAAGGTTTCCATTGACAGCTTCTGCGAGCTGAGCTGTAGGAGAGAGCAAGGGGGACCAGCAACCAGAGAGGAGCCAAGCGCTGAGGAAGGGATAAGGGGGTATAGGGGTCTGTCACCCCAACTGAACAGGAGTCCCAGGAACCCCAGCATCGCCTTGTACCATCGGTTCCCACCCTGGAAGGCTCGTGAGGATTCCAAGCTGAGAAACAACAGATCCAGCCAAATCAGCTCCAGGCTTCAGCAGCAGCACCTGAAAGTGCTGAAGGGCAGGGACAAACCTCCTGAAAGCCCTCAGCTCCTGCATCACTGTAAGGCTCCTGTGCAAGTGAATTCTGACATTATCTGCTCCACAAAATCCTTCTGTTGCCAACACCTTCTCTGCGATCACACATTTCTGTGGGGTTGAAAACTACTCCACTTTTCCATCTGGAGCGCAAGATGTAATTGCGAAGGCAAAATCCTTGGCATGAAAACTGTGTGGCAGGACAAGTCAATATAAGTTGATACCGGACAATCCAAGGGGTTATCAACAGCGACAGCACCACTGAGCAGGGAGGTAAACACAGGCAAGACTACAGACAAACAATATTCACCAGGGGCACTCGTGAGTTACTCCCTGTGTCTCATAACAACTATTATTTCTCTTAAAATACATGCTCCAAGAGTAGAATGAACAGAACCGTCTTCACCCTTGTTAAAAGAGGTTTTTAGCTTTCATCACTGAGAGGAAACGTTTGAAAGCAACCACAGCATTAAGCCCAAAGGCTTAAATGTCAGAGAGCAGAAAACAAAACCAGTGAATGGTTGAATCTGTCAGTGCTGCTCACTCCTCACCTCCATGCAGTGAGTGTCCTGATGGGGGCACATGATACAGGGCAGCATGAATTTTCATGTCATTTCCTCCCCATATCAAAAAAAGAGGACAACTTGGCACCACAGCACAAACAAAACCCAGGGCACAACTAGAGGAAGTGCTGTCTTCAGTGAGCAGGTTTTAGTTTGCAAAACATCCACTGCACTCTAATTCAGAGAAGATAAACGGAGGGTACGGAAGGCTCCCCCCATCCCTGTGGACACCCAGGGATGACCAGAAGAGTGGCACAATTGGGCCACTTTCCTACATGCTGCTACGCAGCAAATCACTTGGGATCTGGCCATGGGTGCTATCAGCTTCCACATCAAATGTCTCATTAAGATAAACAGAGACTGCTCATTTACCTTAAACTGCAGTGGGCTAAGACAAGCCCAGAACATCTCCATATGAAAGGCTAGAGGGTTGGGGGTTTTTCTCCCTCTCCAAAGCTTTCCCACATTGGTTATGGGGCTTCCCACGCTTTTGGCACTTGGGGTATAAAATCCTTTGGCACTGCACAAACGATGTGAAAGTGGTGCAGGAATTACTGCCAGCACAAGATTTGAGCCGCATAACTGAGAGGTATGGAGCAGCCCTTGAAAAGGTGTCTTGATACCACTAACCCAACAAGGCTGATGCTGACCACCTGAATATCTGAGCTCTCCAAAGCCCTCCCACATCCACAGTGCAACATAAACCACCCCTACAGACCAAGCCAGGTTTTCTGTAAGAACCTGTTCGTTTGTTCCACCCTGCCACACATTCTGGTTTAATAGCACACATCAGTCAATGTAACCCTAGCAAGCTTTCCCTTTAATTTAGGCAAGGTGCTATAAAAAGTGTCCTCAAAATTCCCTAAGTTACTGCATTTAACTGTTATTTTTTTTCTAGATACAAGGACATCACAGGAAAGGCAGAAGGCTAAAATTTTGTATTAGACAAGAGTTGAAAATATTGTGACCCTATCCAACAGTTTCCACAATTCAGGTATAGTGTTTGCTACACATTTTCACTGTTCCCAAGCCAGTCTGTATAATAAAACAAGCAAAATACCACCTGTACAGGGTCTACTCACCACCTTCAGAGAACAGGCTGCAGCAAAGCAGCTGAGCTGCCAGTTACACATCAGCCATGGGAAAGGCTCCGGGCAGAAGATTAAAGAGTCTTCTTCCCAAATTCAGTAGCAACAAATCAGGGCTGGCTCTGAAGTTAATCACAACCAAAGCCCCAAAACAACCTCATCACCTTGGAGAAGCCCTGCCTTTTGTACTTCTACCTACCAGCCTAGCACTGCTCTGCTCCCGGGCGCAGCAGCACTCAGCATCAGAACCCCACAACACCCAGTACTCCAGGCTGACTGCGCCGATCACCCTTCGCTACACACAGGAATGGGGCGACAGCACCTAAGAAGAAAGAAGGCAGCCAAAATACTTTGGCTAAAAGCAACCCATTTTGACAATAAGCAGCTTTCCAAAACCGTCAGGCCTTAAAGGAAAACATGTTTTCTATCAACTGACCGGAAAAATTAAGCAAAATATGCCAAATTATTTCAGAATTAACTTGATTTCCCATCAAGTCCAGCTTGGCAGTTTTATACCAGGTTGAAAAAGGTTTTTAACGTGTCTCCTTTTCCTTGGCACCCCCTCAGAGGGGTTTAAGTTCAGGACAACTAATACAGATTTGGGGAATAAGCTGCCAGAGCCTGGAGATGTCTAGCTTAGGAATGTCTGCATCCTTGGAAGCCAGGATGCAGCACAGCCCAAAATCCAAGTTAAGAACAAACAAAGAGAAGATTTCTATTGTTTGCTTTGCGAGAGCCATAAATGCTACATCTAATAGGAAAGAAAGGGAACTGAACATCTTCCTTGCTCTATTCTGATGCCTCCTTAGTGCTCTCTTCACCTGAAGTAGGTCAGGATAGAAAACACACAGAGCAAAGTTTCTTTCTTACTGCGACACAGGCACGACTCAAAAAGGAAACACTTTATTATCAAGCAGCACTGTCCAGAGTTACACATCTACCCCTCATTCTTATTTTAGAAAGTCTCCCTGGTAATTTGCTTGTGCTTTTCAAAAGCAAGTAATGTGTTTCGAATTATAAGAGGTTACAGGGACATTTTTGTGGTAAATTTGGACTTTCATTTGCAAAAAAAAGCCCTCAGTGCTACAGAAATCCTTTCGGAAATAACATTTTTTTATCATTGCTAAGCACTTTCAACAAAGTTTAACAGCTACTGCTCCACGGAGCTGCTTACACCCAGCTTTAAACGAATACTGGGTACTTGTGCCCCTGCAGGCAAGAGGAAAGGCAGCACGGCATCTTTCCCAGATTTTAGGGAGCAAAGGAGAGTATCTTCTCCGCAGTACGCAGGGACAATAATTTTTCTAAGAACATTCACTTACAGACTCACAGTGCTCAGGGTCTGGGATTCTGGAATTTTGCTGGAGGCCTAAACTGTACTTACAGCTCTCTCTGCCTTCTTCGTTTGTTCCCCTGCCCTTTAAAGTCAGGATCAAGAAGGCACAAAACTCTGGCATTAGGAAGTGGAAGGCACTACTTCCAACCTTAGAAGTTTACAAACTCCATATCCAGTTGCTTTATAAACAGTGCAGGGGAAGAAGGGCCTCAAACAACAGGAGCTGGACTTTTCCTTTGAAGGTGAAACTTTGGCATTCATTCTTGTAAACGAAATAACCTATTTAGTGGAAGCTGAGCAACCTGAATAAAAGCAAAAGTTCAGCTGTAAGCATCTACAAGATGTCTAACCCCATGCAAGCCTCACTGTCCTCCTGATAACTGTGATGGAAAGGCCTCTACAGCCACCAGAGGTTTTGCAGGCTGGCACACCACGTTTTACCACCTCAATATACTATAGAAGAGCAATCCCTAAAGAAAGCCATGTTGTTCCTACGGTGGGAAAAGAGAACCTTATGACTGAGTTTGTTCTTCTTTGCTGTTCAGAGTGAGACAGCCTTTGCTGCCATCCAGTAAGCTGTTAAAGTACGGGTTCTCATTACTCCTTGGCTGTTCTGCTTCCTGGAAAGAACAATTTAGTACACTGCCCAAGCTCCCTTCAGTTTCCCTCCTGCAGGTTCATTCTAGGCACCATAAATAAAGTCCGGGACAATGCCCGGTCTGATGCTTCTAATGGGAGCCAGATATTAAAGGTGAACCTTTTCAGAAACTTTCAGCTGGTTCCCCAAAGTGTAATTCATTTGAGGAGCTTATCATTAACAGCTGTTTTATTCATGAGGTCTTTAGGTGCTACCCCCTTCCTCCCAGCTCAGCTTCTCATCCCTGAGCTCTGACAGCATGCTGTGTGCTGCCCATCTACACTGCTGCTCACACACAGAACTGGACCCCATGCAGTGTCAACAGGCTCCACACAGACCAAACAAGAACAACTCTGGCTGTAATAAACCGCAGGAACGAGGAAAACCTCATTCCAAGGAAGAGACAGGGGCTACCTGAGGAGCAGTTTAAGATTTAGATTTGAAGAAAAAAAAGTCTTTTCAACAGGCAGATTTATCTAATGCCCCTTTTCCTCTGAAAGACAGAAGAGCCTCATGCTCAAACCGTCCTTCTAGCATTTGAAGGCACCACAGTGAAAACTTACCTCTGTTAAACAGACAGAAACATCAGTCCGCAACAGCAGATCTAACAAAAAAGCCCTGAAAGGATCAGAAATCCTCTAGATTCTAGAATAGCATCATTTCTAAGATCTGGAAATGAGTGTTTGTGACTCCCTCACCCAGCACGCGCAGGCAAACCTGCGCTGACATCTGCCGCCTTCTCCCCCCTCAGAATTTCTTCATTCCATAAAACACTGAAGCATGACCCTGGAACTGATGATGTAACAGCCAAATATCCACCCAGACCTGCATCTCCAAAAGGGATTTAAGTAAACATGACCAAAAGGGAAATGTTCAGGTACTGTAAAAGCTTACTCAGCCTGAAAGAAATGCGAGGGGTGGGTGAAGCAGTAGCACAGAAAAACCATCTAAAGAGGCACATTTTTAAACAGAAGTCAATACAAAAGGCTCTTGACTAAAGGACACCACAAGAATCACTGGAAATATTAGCTAATATTTACTGTAAGACTCCGGCAGCCATCCTTCAGTTAGTGAAATTCAGAAGGTGATGATAAATGGCTTCAGGTAGGACGATGCAGGCAATACAAGCCACCTCAAACAGACAGTAGTCAGACACAAGAGCAGGATTCTGCTTCACAGCATCACAAATCACTGATCACTCTCAGGATCTTCAGGACCCATATTACCTCATGAGAATCTACAAAATCGCAGAGAAGAGGCAAGGATGAAAGCAAAAAGGCTGCTGATGAATTCCTGAATGACCAGCTGACTTTGTGTAGATACACTCCATGCAAACAGCATTAGAAATGAGGCAGTCAGGAGCATCTTCTGTTGAGCTAATTCACATTAGTGCTGGTTACAAAACTGATTCCGAAGGGCTTTTTCCTCACACCTGATGCCACACAACATGAATGTCCCTTCCCAGCTTGCTGCGAGCTCACTCCCCACAATTGCATTCTGTTATCTGCACTCTGACAAGTACCATAAATGCAGGTCAACGTCAGCTGGCAAGCCAGGACACCAGGCAGGCCTGGGGCACAGCGTTCCCAGCATGAGCTGTAAGGTACCCTGAAAGACTAATCTCATTCATAAATCTGACCTAGTGTATTATTCAACACCTGCGTCTTAAAACGTACTGAACACTGCCTCACCCACACTGCTGTAAAAAGACTACTGTAAAATTCCTCCCTGAGAACAGCAGGTATCCACAGGGCAGGGGAGGGCAGATGTGGAAAAGAAGACTCAGTGAAACTATGGAAATTCAGCACACGCGGAGGCAAACCAAATCCCACGCCAGGATCATCCCATTCAGTGCCTTGTGTCAGGGAATGCTGAGCCCACCTGCAGCAGCCACCGGCTCCATAAGCTGAACGTCCAGTCCCTGCAGGATCTAAAAGCTGGCCTTGAGCCCCTCTTTGCTACTGCACTAGTTGGGATTTGTTTCTAAAGTGAGATTGATGGCCTTTTCCATTTACGAAGATCAGGCTGGCCCCCATCCAAGCTCATAACTAGTTTTGATGGACTAAGGGGAATTTTCATTCCATTCATTCCTAATTCTGACACAAGGCATTCTCTGCAAGCTGAGCAGTTCAGAAGAAGCCAAGAAGAGCTTCAGAGACTTAACAGTTGACCATCCAAGCAGTGAGGAACATCCTTCGGTGGTGCAGGCACTTCTCTCCAGAAGCAAGCAGACTCCTCCCAGCCCTTCCCGATTCACTACCACATGAACAATTCAAATATTCGTATCTATTTAAAATGAGCAAATTAAAATGGCTTAAAGGCATGAAAAGCATGTTTATTAAGCATGAATATTTCATTACCAAAAGCACAAATGAAACCAAGCATTCACATATTTCCTCTGCTGGGATTAAAGACACTTCACTACCTAGTGTGAAGCCAGATCTCTCCTACCACAACTTCAACCAGAAATCTGAATGTTTCAGATGGTACTTGAAAGATAAGAAAGCTGGTGTAAAATCATTGCTACAACACAGACAGCCCCCCTTTGCTCCAGTACTTTCAGGAAGATAAGTCAACAGAAGAGCAGAAAGATGCTGGACAGGTGAAGAATCCAATGCTATCAATGATCCACGTCCCTGCTGAGAAAGAACTGTTTCTAGCGTTTTTATGGGTCCCTGATCCTCTGAAGATGAAGATGGGAGCAAATTAAAGTGTTCGATTAACCCCAGATTCACGCAAGTTTTGCCAGACCTCTTGAGGGCAGATGAAAGGAAGACAGTCCAGTCTCCAGATCTAGAGGAGAACTGCACAAGAGTTTGGCCTTTCAGAACTGCAAGAGTGAACAAGTCTACACAAAAAATGCCCTATGATGTCACCTATTAAAAGGGGCTGCTAACAACTGCATTAGAGCTTCTTCTCAGCTGCTTTTGCAGGCGATTATAAAGTCTGTACATTTTCAGCACTATCTTCAGCTCTTTGTGTCCAAAACTGCCTGCACAGGAGCATGCTGTAAACCCAGGTGACTAACAGCTATTCACACCAGCCATACAAAACACAAACCAAGTCACTTCTAGGACTTAGAGATATACAGACTCAACCCACCACATCACCTGAGAGAAAAAGATGCCTTTGAAAGCTCTGAAAGGTACAGCCTACCCACAGCTGCGTTAAGAAAATCCCTCCAGGATCTCTCACTGCAGCATCTGAACCCAATTCCCTGTTCAGTTTGCCACAACCTTTTCCCAGAGCTGCAGCCCACACCGCACCCTGCACAGCAAACACCTGCCTCAGCAGCAAACCCAGAGAACACTCAGGGAACCGTACCTTCTCCATAGATTCTTAACACCCAAAATACTATTCATCATACCAAATGCTATCTTTCAAAAGTATCCCAAATAAATACAAATTTAGAACTGTTGCCTTAATTTAGGATAGCTTTGAAAATGCTGGGGTTTGCACTGCAAGAAATACTTGAGGAACAGTGTAAAAAACACTTTTCCATATTTTAAACTGAACACAGAACTGTTGATTAAGATTGCTTCAGGAGCTCAGAAATCACTGTGTGTGCAGGGAGACAACTGCAAGGACTTTGCACTGTAGTTCTTCACGCCACATGCTCAGGCTCAGGCGGGCCGGCACAACTGGGACACTATCTCAGCAGCAAGAACCGGCTTCCATGCCGGAACTAGCTGAGAAAAAGAGAGCAGAACAACCTGGTATTTATTTCATGATCTTACACTTCACTCAGTGCTGTCACCACCTTCCTGTCATGAACCCTTCAATTCTTTAATAACTGCAACAAAGATCTGCTGTGCTCCCAGGAGGGGATCTGAACAATGCTCATGAAAAATGAGCAACACACTAGAAATCAGGGGAAGATGAGTCAAGCAACACCTGCTCACGAATTAGACGTGAGAAGAGAGAGACCCTGAGCACACAGCTTGGACAGGACTGCCCTGCACACTACTTCGCGGATGCCATACATCACTGTCTCTTTTTTCCTGTGCTTCAGTGTGGCTTTCCACTCAGAGGTCTCGCCACTGGGTTTGGCCAGCCAGGTCCCCACAACACCTCACCACCCAGCACAGGGGTGATCGTGTCTCAACTCTCCTGTAAAGCATTCAAGACCTTGCGAGGAGAAGCAAGGCTGAAGTTACTCCTTTTCCACAAGCACCTATTTGCTCCACCTACTGTGGAACAGTAACAGCCAGGTTAAGTCAAACCCACCCACTGAAATGAAGTGTTTTAACAAGTCCGGAGCAGGATGCTCTCCCTTAGAACAGGCAAGTAACAGAGTACAGCCAAATACTAACCCTTGATTGCCAGGGAGGGGCCCCAAGAGCTGTTTGACTTTTAAGAAGATTCCCTGTTTTAAGGAGTCTTTCAGCTAATCTTAGGTCCTCTGATAGGAACTGAAATGCCAACTGCTACTGAGGCAATCAACCTGCCCACAAAGCTCACAGGGCTCTGATTAAAGGGAAGGCCACACTGTCAGGTGCAAACTGCTCAGAGGCAGCCACTTATAATAATTCATCCTGATGAGCACTTAGGGAACAATTCTCTGCTAAAGCTTTGGGGCGTTCCACCCAGAACGAAGCTCCTGAGTCCACACCAACTGTTCCAATGGCCCTGATTCTTTTTCTTCTTTTAGTTATTCTTATGACTAAGAATCACAACCAGCCACTGGTCCAAGGCCCCCTCAGAACTAAGGAATCCAAGGAGCAGGTGACTTTCATTTACAATTAACGCCTAACATGCAGTGACTGCCTGAGTGTCCACATGAAATGGCCGCTTTGTGAAGCAGTTGTAAGGCACGGCTATGAAAAATAGATACTAACACTACGATATCCTTGCTGAAGCACTACACAAACATACAAACAAGAGGGCATGAAGCATAGGGACTGGGAATTAAGGTAGTAAATGCACACTGCATCCGTCCACCTACCCAGGCAGGTACTAATACCAACAAATCAGCCACACTGATCCAGACCACGGCACCACCACTGCATTAAATATTACAGTAGTGAAAAGTGCAACTTCACCATCTCTGTTTTTCCTACTAAAGACATCCTTGGGGAAATACCCTTGCATGCACTTCCACCCACATCTGGGCTCACTTGGGAACTAAATCCAGCACAACCATCTTGGGTCAGGCAGTGGCCCTGAACAAAAATAGCTCTGGCAGAAAGCTGGATTTATGGAATAGGGTGGAGCCCATCCAAACCTGCCACTGGGAGTTAATGACGGAGAAGCAACCATTCCTTCATTCTGTTCAGCACATGACAAAGGCAACTCGTGTCATCTACACAACATGACAAAACACAACATGAGATAATCAACCCTTGAACAGGTCAGAGCCTCGGCTGTAATTTGGGTCTGTGTCAGCACAAGAGTTAATTACCATCTCCAAAGCAGAAAAGCAAGAGAGCAAACGTTCGTTGCTGCAGCACTGCGCTAACCCCAGAGCGAAGCTGGGTCAGCAGAGCAGGGCCTCAGTGCTACTGGCAGCGTCAAACAGGGCTGAGCAGGGGTCATCAATTTACTGAAAAGCCACACTTTTGGCCAGTTCAGCTGAGCTCTCCCAACTGTCCCAGTGCGAACAAGCCAGGGGCTGAGAGCACCGGGGCTAGCAAAATGAACTGCAGTCATTTTCTTAACACAAGATCACTGTGCCCACAGCACAGACACAAGACAGCCACGAAGGGCAGAACTCTGTCTGCGAGCTGCAGGTTACAGCCAAAGCAGCACAGGTGTCTGGTACAAAAGAAAGTGGAGCTGGAGTTGGTATCACAAGGAAAAGCCTGGGCTTGGCACCAGTGTCCACGGTTTTGGAGTCAAAGGTGTGTTAGCCACAGCAGGAACATCCAGACATCCTCAGGCACGACCAGCATGCAGTGGGACAGGAAAGAAGAAATTAATCAAACTACATATCAGTTGTTGAGGATCCAGAATTGCTGCTTTTCATCCTGGCTTTTGAGGATTTAGAATTGCTGCTCTACTCATCAGCGAAGTTTACCAGTGCAATTAGATTCCTGAATGCAACCAACACACCACCTTGACTCTTAAGTTATCTAACAATGCTTTTCCAAAGCTTCAGATTTCTAGTACACATTAAACAAAGAATAAAACTCCAACAACAAACCACTACATGCAGGTTTCCTCCCAATTACACTGACCTTGTTTGTGAGCCTTCTGTAACAGTTAGAGTGTCATGGCATGCATAAAAGAAATACAAATTTAAGTTTTCAGAGGCACTGCAATATTTACTTAAATTTGCTTAATTTACTTCCCCATGTTCAAAGCTGAACGGTTCACATTATGTTTTCCTTTGTATTTAAACACAAATGCCCTCTCTACCCACAGATAAATCCAAAACATGAAAGAAAAATAGCATCAAATACACTGGCTACTGTTATAACTCTCACTGCAAGATCCCAGCCCTGACCTTACAGCACCACAGAGCAGGGGTACACTCCAATAGCCACTTCTGCAGCACAGAACTTCCCGAGCACTCAGTGGCTGATACAGCCAAACCCCCAAATCTACAGATTTCATTGACAGGAGACATCATAATTACCTGAAAAGCTCAGTTTTCTCTTTCCTCAGTGGCTTCCTACCAGCTGAGAAAGCTTATCCCACTGCTGCCCCCTTGGCTTATCCCACTGCTGCCCCTTGGCTTATCCCACTGCTGCCCCCTTGGCTTATCCCACTGCTGCCCCCTTGGTTTATCCCACTGCTGCCCCTTGGCTGATCCCACTGCTACCCCTTGGCTGCGGCCAGAGGCGCGTCCAACAACTGCACAAGTTTCTGATCTCAACCATGCCCACGACAGAAGATGCAGGAGAGGAACAGTCAGTAAAGCCTGCGCAGCACTGGGGATGCACACATTGGACACAGCCAATAAGTTATGTTTCTATCCCAAAGGCTTCCCTTTGGGGATTATCAAATCCTTGCACAAGCAGAAGCATAAGAGTTTATCAGGAAGAGCTCCCATGAATCTTTTATAACGGAAAGTGAAAGGCAGCCGCAGAGTGAGGGTCCCCCCGGCTGCCCTCTCATCTGCGCTGCTCAGGATTTAGTTGTACTTCACAGGGATGAAACCGCAGATCCTGGAAGGCAAGACAGACCATAAAGATCACAGAATGTTAACGCAGCGCCCGGGAACGGCGGCCACGCTCCTGCGGGCTGCAGCAACCTTCAACTTGGTGACCTGCACTGCCTTCCTGCATTGCCTTCCCTGCGAGAGGTACCTGTTGGAGGTGGGTGTAGTACCTGCGGGAGGTGTGCGCGGTGCCTGTTGGAGGTGTGCGCGGTACCTGCGGGAGGTGTGCGCGGTGCCTGTTGGAGGTGTGCGCGGTACCTGCGGGAGGTGTGCGCGGTACCTGCGGGAGGTGTGCGCGGTGCCTGCTGCAGGCGTGCGCGGGGCGGAGGAGCGGAGCCCGGGCGGGTCTCCACGGGGCGCCAGGGAGCGGCACACAGCGCGGGCAGGGCTGCGCGCCCCCACCGCCGCCTCTCACGCAGTTGTCCCCCCAAACTGCCTCCGTTTGACAGAACCCCCCCAGTTTGTGCCGGGTTTGCTCCCCGGGGGCGCTCCCTCACCACAGCGGGGCCAGTTCAGGGCACCAAACCCGCACTCCACACCCGCTGACCAAAGGCGCACGGGGCAGACGAGGCCGCTCAAGCCCTCGCATCCCCTGAGGCGGCGAAAGGAACGGGGGCAGCACGGACGGCGCGGGGCTTCCCCCGCCCTCCCAGCACCGACCCGTCCCCGCCGCGCCCCGGGCACCCACCGCAGGCGGAGGTTCGCCATGAACTCGGGCATGGTGACGGCATCCATGAGGACGAAGTCGGCTTTCCCGAACTCCAGGCTCTCCTGCTCCGCCATGGCGCCGGCGCGGCCCGAGATCGCGCCCCGAGGGGCGGAGCGGGGCGGGGGGGGGGCGGTG
>JANRGW010005249.1:0-25985 GCA_024733675.1 Psilopsiagon aymara | reverse complement strand
ATACTCCAAGTGAGGTCTCACGAGAGCAGAGTAGAGGGGCAGGATCACCTCCCTTGACCTGCTGGTCACACTCTTTTGATGCAGCCCAGGATACAGTTGGCTTTCTGGGCTGTGAGCACACACTGCAGCCGGCTCATGTTCATTTTCTCATGGAAACCAACACCCCAAGTCCTTCTGGCAAGGGCTGCTCTGAATCCCTTCTCTGCCCAGCCTGTAGCTGTGCCTGGGGTTGCCCCAAATACCTAAATAGTCTTACTTTTTGGGTAAGATGCAGTTACTTGAGAACAAGCCGCCATTACTGCCACTGATGTGTCAAAATGAAACGCTTTACTGACATGAACAGCTGTTTACCTCACTGATCCAAAAATGAATTCTAATGGCCAATCTTATTTAACACCTATGTCACAGTAAGCTTACAAACTGCTATTTTACAGTGATTGCGGACTCTTTTGGATTGGGGTTACATTTCACAGCAGAGTTTAAACTTTACAAAAGTGCTAAAAATGTTGATTCAATATTGCTGTCAAAATGTTTAGACTATTCACGATGTGCTAAAAGTGCCTATAATTCTTAAGATTTGTTCTGAATGTTGTGTTCATTAATAGGAGTTCAAGAAGGCAAAGACTGAAGGAAAGCTAAATATGGCTAGAAGAGTAGCTGAATTACAAAAGTCCTGGTAGATAAATTAAAAGCCATTTTCTTGTTCTCTTACCAGAAATTCACGGAGGTCAATTAAAGTAGATGGAAAAGAAGAGGTGAAGGGAAGCAAAAAACTGAAGCAGACCTCATTGAAGTATACAGCTGCAAGACTGCATGAAAAAGGTGTCATCTTAGAAATTGAAGATCTTCAAACCAACCAGTAAGTGGGGCATAAAAAATTCAGAGCATTTTCTAATAATCTTCTTAAGGGGACTTTGTTAAAAGAAACCTAAACCTTTGCCATTTCCTATGCCACACCTAAAATTACCTCACACTTTTACCTTCAGAAGATTGATAAACCCTAATTGTTATAATTCATTTTTTCCCTTGTACCTCAGTCTATGATTATGTTGGAAAAATATTTGAGTAAGTCTATTTTGGCATTAGTTCTACACGAGTCCAGTAGGAGTCCAGTAGCATGCTCACTGCTACTGACTGACTTGTTAAGCAGCTGTAGCAGTTATTTCTTTCATTTACTGGCCAATCACTTTCATATACTAAGTAAACACCTCTTTTTCGGCACTGCCTCTCTATGACAAGGTGAACAGATGGGGTGGTTTAACATCCATTTTGTATCAATCCATTTTGAGGCCACTAGTGTGAAAACCTTTCTTTCTCTGCACCCTTCCGTCTGTCTTCTGCATGGAAAAAAGTTTTCCAGATGTAGTTTTTTTCCAAGTGGTTTTGTCAGACAGAGGAAGCCACATGAGGCAAACTGAAACCTGGAGAGAGTGTGTGTGCACCTGCAAGGAGACACTTGGGCACAGCAGAACAGAAGTCCGGGTGTCTTATTCCTGCGCTGTAGACAATTGATCATCTCTGTTCCCTGAACTTCCCACAGCTTTCTCTCTTCTTCCCCTCTCCCCCCAGTACAAAAGGGAGAGCTCTGCATTCCATACTACATGTACACCAGAAGGTCTCCAAGAAGACATTGCAGGAGGGATGGAGTGGTTCATTTGACACCATTTACACTGCTCATGGCCAAAGTTCTTTTGAATTCTTTAGGCTTTTTTCTAGAAGCTGTGGACTGTATAAAACTGGACAGCATACATAATCAGTTTTCCTTTCTGTTTCAAGGTTTAAGAATGTGATGTTTGATATCACACCTGGAGAAGAAGTGGGTGACTTTGAAATCAAAGCAAAATTCTTGGGAGTTGAGATGGAAAAAGTGCAGCTCCATTTCCAGGTAGAGTTTAAATTTTGTTGAATTGCTATATAGTCACAGGTTTTTTAGTTATAAACTATTTCATATTTTTTTAATATGTATTCATGAATTGTTTGATCAGCACAGAGAAGCAGATCACGTGGGGAATAACTATATGGCTTCTGCAGAATGTTGGGCACGGAGTTGGGTTAATGTTTATATTAGGGCAACTGCATGAAAACAAATGCCACATTAGTTCAGTGGCAAGCAGCAAAAGCCAGGAGAAAACAAAAATACATAGAAAACAGTATTTCTTCTGCTTTGCTATTACTGACAGGCTGCAATTTGGGATCTAGAAGGCATGTATCACCTATCCAATAGTTGCTGGCAATTCTCTAAATTTTGAAGGACCTGGAGTTTCAGCCAGTTATCACACGATGAAAATGACCCCATCCTGTTGTTGTAAGGTATAGGTACAGAGATTAACAATTTTATTTCTGATTACAGGATTTGCTTCAGATGCAGTACGAAGGTGTGGCTGTAATGAAAATGTTTGATAAGGCTAAAGTGAACGTGAATTTGCTCATATTCTTGTTGAATAAGAAGTTCTATGGAAAATGAGTGTCTTCAGATATTGTGGTCCACATTCATCAGTGACAAGTTTATTCAGTTTTGTTTTGTTTTGTTTTGTTTTTCTTTTAAATATTCGTTTGGAGTTTGTCATTGTACACGCTTTAACTTTTAAAAAACCTAAACCACCAAATGTTCAGAGGAATGTACACAGTGCCTTTCAGCACTGACAACGAAGCAGAAAAAAAGAATACAGATTAAATTAAACAGTTCCAGATTTCATTGGTGTTGGTATTTTCAAATCAAAATATTGTTTAGGATGCTCTGCTATTGTGGTTGTATGGAATTTAGGGTAGGCAGAAATTGAATTTAGTTGAATATTATAAACCTTTTCCTATTAAAACATTTTTAAATGACCTCAGATATATGATACAGTTCTTATTAGACTTTCTAAGTTTTTATTAAAAGAAATCCTAATTCGTTTCTAGGGGATAGTTTGGACAAACACTTAGTTACATACTAAGCCTATTTTGTGGCAGTTGTCAATTGTAAAGCCAACTTCTGGTGCAATTCAAAAAAAAATTTTATAGGTAATTTTTCACTGACAATAACTTCTTACTGTACAAAAATATATTTCATGATTCATTCCTACTAAATGCACTACTGCCTCGTGTAAAATGACATTTTCTACTTTCACAGCCTTTGGAGTGGCATTGGGGAAATCTGAATAGTGAACATACACTGTTCAGTCTGAAGTATTAGAATACTTAAATTGTGCCTGTCTTTTTTTTTTTTTTTTTTTTTTTAATTATTGCAAGAAAATAAAAGCAATAAAATCAGTATTTAGATTGGGGTTTTTAATATTCCTTGAAGATTGTTCTATGTAAAATAAACATTACCTAATTAAACTGGCTTACTTCCTAAATTTCATTTAAAAGAGTTGTTAAAGCAGGAATACAGACAACAGTGAAAGAACTTCCTTCAGTGCTTTTATAAAAATGAATCTAATTAACCTTGATGGTCCTCACAATACACTTTACAAGAGTTTCTCAGCAGGGAAGGCTTCGTGGTCCTTGTACCAGTGAACATGATGATAATTTTGCTTTGTACAGTAGGTAATGTGATATATACACATAAGCCAAGAGAAAATATTTTCTACTTTCACTTTCCTCATGACAAACATTTTAAAAGATGGACAGTGAGGCATTCTGGAGTCCACTGTAAAAATAAGCAAGACAAATATTAATCTGAAGGTAGACTAAACCAGTGTAAAGTTGGTGGCAGATACATAGACTATGAGTTTTCAGTGGCAGAGATACAGATTATGAGTTTAGGCAGTATACTGGCCTGTGGAACTATACAAGCTGAAACAGCTATTACAGTTACGTATGACATTAAATTTGAACACCTGACTACTTTAAAACAGCTAATATCAAAATCAAAAGATAAACTGCTTCTATTCACTTCCATTTTTATTCTAGTTATCTAAGTAATTTTAATACAATATAAATGTTGCATAAACCACAGAAACATAGAATGGTTTGAGTTGCAAGAGACCTTAAAGATCATCTAGTTCCAGCCAGCCCCTTGTTCATGTAAAATAGCTGGATGGAAAGGTGAAAGCTACATTTTTGTTTCCAAAGGAGAGAAATTAATTGTACTTGAGTATGACTTACACTCACAATCTTTTGTTTACCTTTTTATGTGTAATGGACTGAACTAATGCCTACATATTTTTGACAAATTCTAGCTGAACTGGTATGTCTGCACATGTGGGATGCTGAGCCTAAGACCAGGCCTTTGAGGTAATGTGTCAAAAGCCTGGTATTTTGCTGGTGCGACATACTAGAGCCCCACAGCCTTTGTGGGAGTAAGTCACTCCAGGATATGCAGTTTTGCATAAGACACTTGACACACCAAGTGACTGCTTAGTTCCACTGTGAACAGCATGTTCCTCAATTATTTCCTGATATGCACAAACTCAGGAAAACTTTCATGGTTCCCAGGTAATGACACATGTGAGGCTAGTATACAGTCGGCATGCTAGCACCCACCTTTTCTCCATTCCTTTCTTGGGCTTCCTTCTCTTCTGGTGCACATCAAAGTGTAATTTCCATTTAATTTCTTTAAACTCTTTTAGAAGCTTCTTTTATTAACTAGTTCTATTTAGGGCCTTGTCACTGAACAAACAGTGAATGCTGCTAAACAGGACTGATCACAATGATTCTACCTAACTATACGCGTACCACGCAAATGAGCAAATGAGCTGTCCTATGCTGCTGAGAACTGATAAATGCAATTTAAAAAATGGCTTTCCAGAGGCTGCTGTAAGCTCAATTTAGGGTCTTCAAAGTTAGATAGGACTTGATAAAACTAGTTTCATTCATTAAATGGTCTTGAGGAAAGACTTGCATTGCTTGTGCAAAACCTGTGGAAAAAGCCGTTAGAGCTGAGTAGAGCCTACTCAGCACTTGTTACCATAGGAGGAAAAAATGCAGCTTTCCCTGAAGAGTTGCCTATACCTCTCAATTTTCACTACTGCTGATTGAGGATGAAATAAATTATAATAGCCAATAGTCTTATTCTGTTACCCTCAAAGTTTGCATTTTTCTACCACGTCTTTAGAGTTGACTTCAGAGTGCCTGTCAGCTAACATAGTCTGCTTTGGGGAGTAACCATTCTGATGAGGCTCTGAAACTCCAAAACTACCCACAGAATTACAGAACTTCTTTCTTTGGCCAAGTAGAAACACCATCACAAGTAACACCTTTGTTCTGTTTCACTTTGTGTTTATCTGCAAACCTTGTTTGTTTGGGCTTTTTTAAGAACAGGGAAGCAACACAACAATCTTCCCTCCAATTTAAAGTGGTGGTCACATCCATTTTTTAAAAAGTTCATAACTAGATAGACAGCCCTCATCCTGGAGGGCTGATTTTGCCTCTGAGATAAGATTCTAACCTCATCGAGAAGTAACTGCCTACTGTGGGCATGCTCAGCAGGGAGATGGCTCCCTCCCCAAACAGTGATGCAGTAACGATGTAGCAGGTAATTATAGGCTTTTTTGGTAGACACAGTGTGTTCAACAGGAACTGAACTGTCCTGTAACATGCTTCTGCCTAAAAAAAAAACCCAAACACAAAAAAATGCTTTGAAAAGGAGCAAAAACCAGAAGTAAAAAATGGGTTAATTGGTAAAAGCTTTATAAGTCACAAACTTTTCACCTCCATTGCAACTGCTTTATGTGAGAAAAAGTAGCAGCCTCACTTGTATAACTACAGGTTACAAAATTAACTTAAATTTGGCTCCCATATGCATGCAAAAACTTGACAAACCACAGGCATTGGGTGATTTAGTCATGCAATATATTTGTAGTACTCTCATTTACAAAGATGAAAGAACATAACCCTATGACTTCCTTACATCTGCAACTAAGGTACTCCCAGCAGATACAGCCTGTGTTTCCCTTCACGTCTTTTACAAACTCTGAAAGCTGGTTTATCTCTCAAGCAGCAGCCCATTGGTTAAGGCTTCTTAAAACTTGAAAAACACAAATGCTGACAATGCATGCTTTTCTAAGGTCTGGTATTACATTTACAAATACACGATTATTTTAAGAAAGACTGATATTTAGTTCAATTCTATTTTGGTGTTTTGAAAATTTTAAGTATCACCTTTGGGTATGTTTATAGAGCTGTGAGACCGCAGAAACGCCCAAGAACAGCTTCACTACTTGCTCTTCCCAAACAGATGGGGGGGAAAAATTATCTCTTATTAAGGTATTTTCTAAATAGATGAAGAAAATTAGTTACTGACAGAGTACAAGGTGTTTTGTGGAGGCTCCTTAGTGTTTGGGATGACAGAGCTTTAAAAGAGCTGGTCAGCTGCAAATCTTGTATATTACTTGCCCTTGCCCTAAACAAATTGTAGCCATCTCTAACAATGCTATAATATAGCAACTGATAGGATTGTGGAACATCAAAACTTACTGGGAATTAGTATTTGCGAACAGGAGTACTTATTTTCCATTGTTTTTACTTTGTTAACAGCTAAAGTCAGTGCTTCTTCAGTAATAAAGGCATTCCATAAATAGGACCAACTTCTTTTTCTTTTTTCTTTACTGCTGTAAACAGAGGGCTCTACGGTTGAGGATGGGGCACTATATCCTGGAATAAGTATTTTCAAAGGAAAGAGAATACCAACTCATACAAGCTGACAAAATGTATTCCACTCTAGCTTTCATCCAGGCTTCAGTTCAAACAGCTCTCGACTCATGAGCAGCTCCGACAGACAGAAAAAAGTGCCTGTCCAAGGCATATGCCACTGGAGCTCAGGAGCAGCACGGCTTCTGTAGCGGTCTTGCCAGAACAGATGCGAGGACTGCAAATCTAGGTCAGGAACGGGTTTTAAGTTGTCCTGTATTTCTAGAGCACTTGCCCATCCATTACAAGCAAGCTTTGATACTGTTTATACAAAGCAGACCTGTGTTTTATGGAGGTTTTCTGAATGTGAGCTATCAATCAGTAATAATGAAGATACTTCAGCTGGGCCTCTAACTGCACCACTGTGAGACTGCACAAACAGACTGAGAGATTGGCAAACTTGTCTTAGAACAACTCCTCGAGAACAACCCCTGTTCCGCCCCTTCTGCCCCCTTACCCTGCCAGGCCCCACGGCCCCTTCCCTTTCCTCCGCTGGGCGCCGCCGCTCCCCCCTGCAGCGCCGCGAGCGGCGGGCTCTGCCCTCCCCTCCTGTCCCGGTGCTCGGCTCTGCTCCCGCTCCCCGATGGGCGGCTCGGCTGCGGCGCGCAGCGCCCCCTCTGCCCGCGCGGCGCGGCAGGAAGGCGCTGCCTCCTCCCCTGCCCCCGGAGGGAGGCTCGGCCGCCCCGGGGCGGCTCTTGCCCAGCGGCAGCCTCCCACCGGTTGCTACCCGCATCGGCTGCGCTCGCGTCCTCCTGCGCCGGACGGACGGACGGAGGGAGCTCCTCGCAGCCCGGCCCCCTCCGAACCCGGTGGCCATGGGGCCGCGGGCCCTGCCCGCGCTGCTCTGCGCGCTGGCCGTCCTCTGCTGCCCGCCAGCCGCAGCCGCCAGCCGCGGTGAGTCGCCGCCCCGCGCAGGGAGCTGCCGGGGAACGCGCCAGAGGGCAGGGGAGGGCCGGGGAAGACCGAGTCAGGCCGCCCCGCCCCTACCCTGCGGGCCCGAGCCCTGCAGTCCCAGGTGGGGACCCCCGGGAAGTGGGCAGAGCGAGGAGCCCGGCCGGGCGGCGTTTGCCTCGGCAGCGGGGCCGGGGAAGCGCGATTTGGCGGAGGGAAATAGACGAAACGCACGGCATTGCTGGCCTGGTCAGGGGTCTCCCGCTTTGAAGTTTTAATTGGTACTTAAGAGCGAACTTGCTTCAGCGCTGCGAAACGCTGCGCTAGCTTGGTTCTCACAGCAGCGGCGAGGGAACAGGTTGAAATACAAAGTTGCTCTGAGTAAAAGGTGGATGCTTTTTGAGAACTATATTTTGAATAAAGGACATGTCACAGATCTGTGAAAGACGCAGTATCAGGGATAGGGTTACTGATGGTGAAGAACGGTTTACAGTTGTCCCATGGCTAACGAGGCCTCCAGGCAATAGCAAGTTACCAGCCTGGAGGGACGTGCTGGTGGGCTTCGTCAAAAACATGGCATTGCCTTTCGTTCACAGCTTCAGGAGATGCGCTGCCAGCTGAATTAGTAGGTAACACGAAGTTTCTAACATACACCAGCAAAAAGTAGTTCAGAGTATCCACCCCAGGCAGGTGACCTTCACTGATACTCCATTAGAAATAAATCTAATGGCAACAACAGTGCTCTAACTGGTGAGACCCTGGATCCGTCTAGGGTTGCAAGAAAACAATACTTAGGAAAATATGTTCAGATCGTTAAATTATTCATGTAATACAGTAGCAAAGTCTGTATAAACAGATGTTTGGGCTAAAAAAGATTTTTTTTTTTTTTTTAAGACGTCCAGCATATATTTTTATAAAAGCAAATAATTGTTAACTGTCCTGCAGAGTTGTGATTTACCTTATGCCTGGCATGCAATTCCATGCAGTTCACACTCTGCCTGAGAGTAAATGATTTATGGGCCAATGAGTAATTCAGATTCCAAATGCTTATCACTGCAGATTATACAAAGGGGAGATAAGAGAAACCAACTTTATATTACAAGCCAATGATATGGGTGCAGCTGTCGGCAGTAATACCCAGAAATTATATTAATTGTTGTCCAGTAGTACATATTAATTGGTTCGAGTAGGAGCCTACTTTCTAGTTTTCCACCTCACAAAGGTATCCCTTGGGACATGAATACTGGTGGTGTGTAAACATCCTGTCCAGATTTATGGGTCTACAGAAATACTTTGACATTTTCTTCTGGAGCTCAAGAATGCTTTTTACAGTTGGTTGAAGCCATTATATTTTTTTGTTCTCTACTTATCCTTTCCCAGAACAGTATGTGCAGTAGCATCTTGCATATGAAAATAGACAGAAATTTATGACAGGTCCGTGTGAAAGGAAAAAAAAAGGCAGTGTCTCTCAGGGTAAGCAGAATATGAATATGCAGATCATGAGATAAACAATACGTAATACTCGATGGAAAACAGCACAGCGTAGATTGTTAAACAATCCAAATTTACTGAGCTTTCTACATCTTCTCTCTGTGTCTTTGATGGAGAATCAGTGCAAAGACTACAGGCAGTAAAAGAAAACTTAAGGCAATCTGAGGCAATCATTCTATGTAATTTTTGCCTTTCAAAGTCCTTACTGGAAGCAAAGAAAAGACTGTGTGTGTATTGTTCAGTGTCCTGACTGCACTCTGTGAGGATAAAACTTCAGTGCTTTATCCCTTTCTTTCTTTGTTCTTAAGTTTATTAGTCCTGTTCATTCGTACCTCTTTATAGTTTACAAGTAGATAGAGCTGTTTACGCTGTCATATCAGCCATGAGAATACTGTTAAAATTTGTAATCTACCAGGTTTGACCTCTTCCAAAAGGACTGGATGACAGCCCAGCAAAAAGAAGATGACTGTTTGAATATTTATGATCGTTATACAAGCTTTGCCTCTGATTTTCTAGCAGATTATTTGTTTATAAAAAATTACTTAAGCTGTAGTGAAGTATGTTGTAGACAAATGGTTTCTACAACTTTAAAACAGCTAGAAAAGAATATCTGACAGATTCTGGTATAGTTGTGGCTACCAAGAGTAGTTTTAAAATCTTTCCTGTAGAGCTACTGTATTGGCTGCCTTGTACTATCCCAGTTTACAGGTAATGCTTGTTTTCCATTACTGACCTTAATGTTTACTGTCAAGATTCACTAATATCTTTTGAAGTAATATGATATCATTTCACCCTCTTTATTTCTGTGTATAAATCTCTGATCATAAGCTTTTTTAAACACTAACACAAAAGGAATTCAGAACCTCAGGGCAGTAACCATCTTCCTTTCCATTTCAAAAAGCATGAATTACAATGTTTTTTTTTCTAATAGCAGATGCAGATGCTGTGTCATACAAACAGGCAGCTTTGCAAAGGAAAAAACCTGATCTGTGGCTATCAGTCTTTTAAATCAAAATGAAACTGAATTTCATCAAGCAAGTTTAAATTCCCACTCTCTGTAGTATGAAGTGGCGAAAAAATATCAAGTTCGAGATCTTGTTGCATTTTTCCATAGAGATGGCTTCTGGATAGTACCTCATGTCATCGAAGTTCAAGGTGGAGACATGGAGTGAGCAAGGGACAGAGCATGGGGGTGCTGTTAACAGCGTCAAGGTTGAGTTCAACTCTGAACTTAGGAAGTCTGCTTCTACAAATAACACATAGTTTTCACTAAGTTAAACCAGATAATTTTAACTAAACTAAAATTATTTATGATTTTTTTCCCTGAACTGTTGTAATAGGGTTCTACTTACAGAAAAGTTTGATATTGAGTAATGCAGACTCTAAATCCTTTCATCTAAAAAAGCTATAAATAAGGTAGCTCTAAGAATTCAGGATATAGTTCAATTTATTATCAATGTTCAAGTAATTACAAGCAATAGTTAAGACAGATATCAGTAGTCAATAAAAGGGAACTAGCCCAGTCATTTTTTTTCCTTTAGCATATTGTCATACTGTTCTAAATTAGGTGTCACTGATGCGAACTGGGTCAGGTTACCACCAAGGACTTTCACATTAAGTTTCTTAACCTTAATCATTAAGAGTCAGTGACACTGCTTTAAAGTTCAGGTTCACGGGGATATGAGAGGTGCTTGCTGGAAGAATGGAAGAACCTGTGTCACCACATCATGCACAGATAATCTTGGCAGTAAAACAGAACTTGTGCTGAACCTGAACTGCCGAACTGGGAGCTGATTCCCTGAGCCATCCACCTGCATCCATTTTCTGGCCTGCAGTGGTTGCAATCTAGTCTCTTTGCATACAAAACCCATTATCTCAGACACTTCCCCTCTTTCGTTCCCTCTGCCCCCTAATGCTGCTGTGACACAACATGATACGTACAGCACAGCAGCTGTAAAAAATCCCCAAATTTCCCTACCAGTCATCACCCCACGTTCAAGTTTGAATCTCACCAAAACTCAAGGTGGGCTGGGCCCTTCCCACACAGTCTGCACACAGATGGAGGTAACTACCTGCTTAAAGCTGCAGCCACTCCTCTCTTTGTCCTCTGCCTCTTTCAGATGCATTTGTTCTCATCTGCATTAAAAACAGTGTTTGAATTACTGTAGAAAAAACAGTTACTTCTAGCGAACAGCGTATTAGGTGAATCATGCCAATGTACTTTCAGGTCACTGATTTAAGCTAACACACCTTCATTTTTGTTCTAGTTGTTGAGGATTCAACAAAGGATCTGCTGTACAGCTATGCACATGAATGATTAAATAATAGTAACCCACTTCTGTCTGCCCATAATATGTTTGAGTTATTCTTCACCTAACTAGATTAAGCTGATGTGGAAAACAACTGTCTTCCAAAATCAGACTCCATCCCTACAACTTTTCTGAAATAATATCTGAAGTAGGTCTTTTGATTGACTGGGGTTTTTTGGTATTGTTTTTTGGTGTTGGTTGGGTATTTTTGCCTTTTCCTTTTTTTTTTTTTTCCCAGAAATAAACCCATACCACACATTCAACACTTTGTAATGCCAAATTCCTAACCCATTACACCTACATTCAGAAAGCAGCGATACCCTACCCTTAGAGCTTTCTTTTTTCTCAGACTCAGCCAACGACTGTGCTGCAAAGACTGTGCTGTCAAGGGAACACTAGTGGCAGGTTTCAGAAGTGCTCCGAGGGCACACCATATCTATGCTGTGGGGTAGGTTAAGTAGAACTGGGGAAGTGTTTCAATGCAGTTTGTGTACAAGCAAAAGGTTGAGCTACATCTGCCTTGAAAACTGCATGAAGATGTCTGCCACTTGTCATTATGGGCTGTCGTGTTGAGTAAGATGTCTCCAGAGCCCACAGAAATATTCAGTACTTGCTAGGTAGAGTCGCTCCCATAAAAGCTTCCAGGCCAAGAACCAGTAGGCAAAGGAGGACATCTTACCCAAACTTGTAACAGAAGTTAAAATAAAAAGGACTAACATCTGTGGGCAGTCTGCACTTTGAATTGGGAATTAACTTCATTGTTTTGTGTTGCTAATATATCTTAGCTTTCCTTTTTGAAAGATGTTTTTGCTGCCCCATAGGATGTAAATATTTGCTTATTAATGTTAATACTTTCTTATTTTTCAGCCTCCCTGTATAACAGCAGCACACTACAGATCAGGAGTTTTATGATCTCCATTGAAAGTTACCAGGATGACCGCATACCTACTGAAGGTGATACTGAAAATGACTTGGAAACTGGATCAGGAGCCACCAACCATACTAGATCATTCGTACATGACCAGCGAATAGTGTCAGTGCAAACAGCAAGATACCTCACTAGTCCATGGCTGACACATTTTGTTCCTTCAGTTTACACCATAGTGCTTGTGCTGAGTCTCCCCTTGAACATTACAGCAATACTCGTGTTTCTGAAAAAAATGAAAATAGAAAAGCCAGCTGTGATATACATGCTGAATTTGGCCCTTGCAGATGTCCTGTTTGTAAGCGTGCTTCCTTTTAAGATTGCTTATCACTTTTCTGGAAATGACTGGGCTTTTGGACCCGAAATGTGCCGTTTCGTCACTGCTGCCTTCTACTGTAATATGTACTGTTCAATAATGCTTATGACAAGCATAAGCTTCGATCGCTTCTTAGCAGTGGTGTATCCCATGCAGTCTCTTGGATGGCGTACGTTAACACGTGCCTCACTGATTTGTCTCATCATATGGCTTGTAGCAATAAGTGGGGTTGTACCTTTTCTTATTAGAGAACAAACAATGGAAATACCCAAGTTAAATATAACTACTTGCCACGATGTGCTAAGAGAATCTGAGCTTCATGGCTATTACCTCCACTTCTTCTCCATCTTCTCTTCTGTGTTTTTTGTAGTGCCATTTATAATCTCTACTGTCTGTTACGTTTGTATCATTCGCTGTCTTAGTTCTTCTACTCTTGTTACAAAACAAAACAAGAAGACACGTGCCTTGCTCTTGTGTGTGGCTGTTTTTTCTGTTTTTGTTATTTGCTTTGGACCAACAAATGTTCTGCTATTAATTCATTATATCCACTTTTCTTATGACAACAGCTTAGAATATCTCTACTTTGCCTATCTACTCTGTGTTTGTATCAGCAGCTTTAGCTGTTGCATTGACCCCTTCATTTACTACTATGCTTCTTCTCAGTATCAGAGACAGCTCTTCAGTCTCTTCCATTGTAAAGAGACACTTGATCCTAACAGTAGTAACAGCAGTGGCCAGTCAATGTCTACCACTAGTAGAAGGGGTACGTGCTCTACTAATGTGAACAACAGTGCCTACAGGAAATTACTAGCAATGCATTGAGAAAATGTATCTTACATATGCTTAATTTTTAGGCAATTTCAGACAAAAAAAAAAGAAAAGACTGCTTTATATATTGAAAAGTTTTTGTACAATACATAGTTCTGTGGATTTATTATAATAATGCACAATTCATATTATGAGTCTGTATATGTACATATATATGTAAATAAGTTAACATAGACATAATTCCTTAATAATAATTGTTGAGTGTTTTTCAAATAAAACTTTTTTTTTTTTTCAGACAAATCCTTTGCATTGTTAGTTTCTTTCAGGTATTTTATGAAATCCCATTTTGGGATCTTTAACTGTATCAGGTTGATTAAATTATTACTTATGGAACCTCTCCATCTACCCAGTACTTCCTGAAGAAAGTGAAAATATCTTTCCAGGCTATGGGTTTTTTTTTCCCCCTATTTCTTAAAATTTCAGGGATAATCTTAGCATTATTTCACTTTTTGGACACTGAAACTTCTTTTTTTTTTTTTTTTCCATTTTTATATACTCTACTGCAAAAGAGTCTGTGTGGTTTTAGGAATGTGGGCAACTGGAAACCAGCAATTAATTGGTGCAATGTGTCAGGGAAGATAATTTTCAGCAGCTAGAACCAGTCTTTCCTTTGGTGTATGCTGGGCATCTTGGCTATGAATGTGGTATTTTTCACAGGTAATTTAACAAAGAAAAGTGACATTTCACAAGAAATTGATGTTGAATGGATCTCGAGAAAATATGCTGAAAAAGCTGCGTTCACCATCCTGTTACGCAGTTTGCAAACCTGTGCTTAGGTGCACGTGATTAATCATCATGCACATGTTTAGGACTTCGTAATACTCTTTGTCTCTGCCAAGTCTGGATATTTTTTTTTATTTTATATAGTGTCCACATCTACTAAAATATCTGGTATACAGCCCAGTAGCTAACTTCATTCTGTGTAGCATTCTTTTACTACAAGGGATGCTAAAGCCAAATAGCAGGAATTCTGTTTTAGAAATGAGCATGTAGGTAGTAGAACTATACATGGAGATCAGATTAAGGGGAAATTTGTTTAATGTAAGACTTGCCACAGGAATCTGCCAAGAAGTGCAGCAATGGATAAAAGCTCTCTTCAGTCCAGCACAAGTGATAAGAAATGTAAACTTTCTGCATACAGTGTGACAGTTAGAAACTTCTTTCTAACCATGAACTCTTGTCAGATTGTGTCTGTTCCTTAATGGACTTAAACATAATTAAGTATTTGCCACTTTCTAAGTATATGAGTGCTAAAAATATATGCATATGTAGTTTGTAAGGCTAAACACCCACCAGTAAGACATATTCAGTTACATACTCATGTAATATATTAGAGGAGGTTTCAAATTTCAGTAAAATCTGAAGAATTTTAAGATCTGCTTCTTGCTGGCAGAAAAAAAAATTACCTCTGTGCCTCCTGTAGTTACAGGCTGGAAGACTGCTTTTTAGACCTCTTAGATAGCTGGGATTTGTTTCAATGTTAAGGTATTCTGGTTCACAATAATGGTTCATTTTTAGGTAGCAAAAAAAGATACTATAGTCTGCTTTGCAAGGAGCAGTACTATATGCTGGGAGAGAGGCGAAATGTATGTGGAAAACAGCTCAGCAATCAGCAATTATTTACTTCATTTTGCTTTGTGGTTGGGTAGTTTCACTTGTGACCTCCGTGTGCTTAAGAGCATTTGCAAGTGAGCGACTTCTTCCTACCTTGCAGGGTGGAAAAATGAGAGGGGTGAACATAACTCTTTATTCTCATGGCTAAGAGCATCAAAAAAGATCTTGAATGAGAGTGACTAAGAAAGATTTGACGCATGGTTGTAAGCCAGTATCCTACCTCTTATACACATCCTGCTGAAGCTGAGTTTGCTGATTATTCTGGCTTGCACAAAAATGAGAAGAAAAAAGGAAATAAAAACAGGAAAGGCAATTCCAGCACAGAAACCTTAAGTGAAAAGGGTACCTAAGTAGGCTTCTTGACTTAGAATCATAGAATCATAGAACAGTTAGAGTTGGAAAAGACCTTAAGATCATCTAGTCCCAACCCCAGTGCCATGGACAGCGACACCTCACGCTAAACCATGCCACCCAAGGCTCTGTCCAGCCCAGCCTTGAACACTGCCAGGGATGATAGTTTTTGCAAAATTGCCTTTGGAAAGTACTTTCATGTTGCCTAAGCATGTTTGAAAATGCAACATTTCACAGGTTTGAGCAGTGGGCCCACACAAACCTCATGAACTTCAACAAGGTCAAATGCAAGGTCCTGCACCTGGATCCAAGCAGCTCCTAGTGTCTACACAGGCTGGCGGATAAAGGGATTGAGAGCAATCCTGTGGAGGAGTACTTGGGGTACTGTTGGATGAAGAACTGGACATAAGCCAAGAAATGTATACTCCTAGCCCAAAAAGCCAACTATATGATGGGCTGCATCAAAAGAAGTGTGTCCAGCAGATCGAGGGAGGTGATCCTGCCCCTCTACTCTGATCTCATGAGACCCCACCTGCAGTACTGCATCCAGTTCTGGTGCTCCTAATATAAGAGGAATGTGGATCTGGTTGTGTGAGTTCAAAGGAGGGCTACAAAGATGATCAGAGAGCTGGCGCACCTCTCTTATGAGAGAGTTAGAGTCACAGAATGACAGAATAGTTTGGGTTTGAAGGGACCTTAAAGAGGCCCTAGTTCCAACCCCCTGAAGCCTCTGGGGAGACTTTATTGTGGCCTTTCATTACTTTCAGTGGGTGGACTAGGTGACTTTTAAAGGTCCCTTCCAACCCAAGCTGTTCTGTGATACATGCACAGGCATCCTACTCTTACTGAATTAAGCATTTACGTGTGAGTTAGTTGGAACAGGCTTCAATTCTCGTTATCTGCTTTCGCTGCTGCATTTGGTGTCAAAAAGAAAGGCAGGACCCGCTCAAGCAGCAGCAGTTTTTGGAGACAACCTCAGGCACATATATCATTTGCAAAACAGGTTGTAAGAACTGTTGAGCATGGCCATGCAGCAAAGCCCAGTGTGGTAGCCTTTTGAGGAAACTAAACCAGAAAAGTACCACAATTTAGACTGACATGCTTAAGCTAACAGGAAAAGCTAACCATCTCTGTATGCTTGATGCACCCCTGCACTTCTAGCTTGGAAAGAAAATTAACAGCTTTTTGTAGGAGAAGGGGAGGGAGTGAAATCTGACCAAAAGAAATTAAACGCACTGATGGTACATGCTGTTTCACCCATACATTAATAAAATGATACAAGATAACACCTAGAGATGAGGAGTGTTAGTGCCAGGCACTAAACATGCATGAGAAAGCTTGCTAATGTTCCAGATATGCCAGCTTCATGTTGTCTCAATATTGGAAGCGGCAAGATTTGTAATCAGCATGGTTTCTGTTGCTCAAATAGTGGCTGTCATTGGCATAACTTATTTCACAGGGGAAGGCTTGCTTAAGTTAGCATGGCAAGGATTTTGCAGGGGTCGGTTTGTTCACACTAGAAGCATTTTATCAATTAATGCCAAGCATGTATCTACCTTACAACCTGCTCCCTGCAGCTTGACTGCAGACAGGAGTATGGTTTGCTAGCTGTTAGTTCTGTTTCCCTATTTATTGAATCCTACCCAGAAATGTGAATACGGCTGCAGTGTGCTCACAAGGTTTTGCATGAGGCAAACTGATCAGGCCACTGGATCTCTCCCCAGTTGAGACGGGATCCAGAAATTTAAAAAGAATACAATTCAGCTAGTAGATCACCAGCTGCGGCTTCACACTGGAGCTCTTCAAGAGCTGGAGGAGCAAACAGAAGGGCCTGGTGTGTCGGGTGCGATATTTAAGTAAATCCCTAGATAAGGACTTTTTTTTTAATTGATCATTTTCATGTGTTAATCACAGTTTGATCTTTTAAGATTCTGAGCAAATTAAAAAGTAAATCAGCCCTCTCACATGATTAGAATTAATGATCCACATAAGTTGTTTTTCATGCAATTTGCAAGTGCTATAGAAATGATTTAGTGACACCTAATACAGCTGGAGAAGCTGAACAAATAACATGCAATAATCCAAGTCAACACCAGAGAGCATTAAAATAACTAGGTATGGCTGTTGTAGGACCATTAGAAACCAAATCTGAATGCCATGCTGAACTGCAAACTACGGATTAGCCATCTAAACAAACATGTTGATTTTTAAAGGTGAAAAACTATTGGAATTGTGTTGGAAAAGTGAGTAACTTTATTTTAAACTGAACTTGTTAAAAGTTTCAGCAAAGTTTTGTAGAATACTTTTCCTTATCTTTGTGCTACCAACCTTATAATAGTGGTGCTTGTAGCGCCACAAACAAGCCTCTCTCCTCAAAAGAAGGCCTGACATTTAAAGCATGGCACTAAGATCAAATGCAGTCCATTAAGGTCAGAGCTGATAAAGTCAACCAACAATGAAAATCTGGTTTGGTGTTCCTCACCAAAATACAAATGGATGATATTGAGTCAAATTCATCCATAGTAAGCCTGGGAAAGCCATTGTCCTTGCTTTGATCAGTTTTGGGTTTTTCATTAGGAATTTGGGGTCATTGTGGTTTTGTTTTTTGCATGCACTATTACATATTAGAGGCAGCAGTTCTTGATAAGTCCTCACATGTGTTTTTTCATCTTGGTGAATGGGGCAGCACTCACCCCAGGCAGTGGTGAAGGTCATGCCACAGGGCCTGGGCACAAGGCTCTCCCAGCTTATCTTCCCATGGGGCACACAGCCTGTTCTCACTGGCTTGCTATGTTTCTCCCTTCAACTCATCTAGAGATGGCAGGCAGGACACTGCTGCTTCCCTCAGAAGCTTGAAAACAGAGAAGGAGAATGGACTTGCACAGCCAGATTGTCTATAAATATTTGATCACTACTGGCTCCCTATAGTGGTTGGTTGGTTGTTTATGTATGTGTTTAAATCTTTTTTTTTTGCTTATAAACAGGAAAGAACAATCCCTATCAGCAACAGCTAAGCAGGTTAGGATCCTAAGACCAAATGTTTCAAATCTGTTTCAGCCAGACACTTAAGTCCACCTATGCAGTTTATACACAGTAGGTGTGGAGCCTCCCTTGAACCCTTTGTACCTTCTAAAAGGGGATACAGTGGTACAGAAGGGAAATTTAGTTGATGGGAAATGATGCTGCCGAACACATGCTGTGGGAATCTGCTTCCTTTCCCTCAGAACTGCACTTAACTGTAAACAGGCGTCCAGCTCCAGAGGATCCATTTTACCACTGCTGCCTCTAACTATATCGTCCTGTTTACTGAAACCTCCCTAAACACTGAGTGTTTCTTGTCCAACGCAATATCCCACACAGTCCTCCTCACAACTTACACAGCAAGGTGCCTTGGGGATCTACTTTCAAATCACACCAGTTTTACTGTCAGTTATTCTTGAATCATTACAACTTAACACGCTGATTTGAATGTTTATTTTCTCATGTGGTCACGCCTGTAACTTCTTCTCTTTTCAATTTTATAACAAACAATTTTTGCTGCCTAGTCCAATCTCTCATCAACACTGTTGCAATACCAAATAGAAGATGATGAGTTCCTGCCTGCAGGAAACACATGTATTTGTAAAGTGATACCACTGACATCTGACACATTTTCGAGGAACTACAAAATGCAAGAAATTTGCGAAGCACGTTCAAAAATTGGGTCAGCTAGAATAACCAGAATAATTGCATTACATGTAGGTGGATAAAGGTTCACAACCACTTAACATAGTATTGAGAACTCAGTCTCAGATGGTGCAGAACAGAAAGGAGGGAAGAAAACTGCTACCCATTCTTTATATTGTTTTATCTGCCTGATCAAGTGCTAATAAATCTCCCTCCTTTGGAGTAAATCCAATAATATTTTTCTTGCATGTTTTTCCTTTATGTCATTTAAGGAATAAACCTGTATACCAGTGCTTCTATACTTGAATATACTTCTAATTCTATACTTGTAGAATTTACTTCAATTTATTGTCACACATTTTTTTGTCTCCATGTTCACTGAATCTAAGAGGTACATGCAATTCTACCCAACAAAGAATATAATACATGCAGTTAGTTATCACAATTTTCATATCAGAGGAAATAATAAACATGCTGAAGATTTCTGTTTTCTATCACTCAGACACAAGCTAGGGGTGATCAAGAAAATACTACTCCCATCGCTGAAAACTATATTTACAGAAGCTCAGAAATTCAGCTCAGATATCTCACTTTGCTTTAACCTTTTTCTTTTTTTTTTCTATTTTTATTTGCATACTATCTTTAATAAAATTTTAAAGGAGGAACTTACAGCACTTCACTCACTAGATAAAATATATTTGTATAGTTTGCTGTGAACTCATGGATATTTTTCATTAGGCAGTTAAAATAGTTCTAAGCCTTTTATATGTGCGTGAGAGATGGTGAAAACTCTTCCAAAATTACATTTACAATGTTAAGACTGTTTAAGACAATCAAATATCAAGACAGGCTGGTCTAAAGATACATTTTTCATTAGCCCAACTGCTACACTGTCGTGGGGGGAGGGAGAGGAAGACAAAGTTTTGGGTACTTTAAACCATTCTGGGTAGTTTTTCAGGTTTGTGCTTTTTTATCTCAGTTTCTAAACTAAGGTCTGTGGTACAGCAGACCCTGTACACAACAGAACCCACATGTTCTGTTAAAGCAGTGAAAGTATTTCCTAACTTGAAAATAAGCCATCAAGAGCTGCTGCTATTTAGAGAAAAATATTTAATTTTTGCTCTATCACCGCATCTTCTGTTTGTGCTCTAAAGAAACAAGATGGGCTGTTGGGTTTTTTTCTTTTCCCCACCCCTTCCTACCAGACTAGCACGTAAAAACCAAACTGAGCAAAGAGCAGCAACAAGGAGAAGCCACTTCTCCATTCAGTATTATTTTTTGACACTGGGGGTAAACTGAGGTCTGTAGAAACATTGCCAAGAGATAGGGTTACAGTTCTCTTATGAATGTATGGGAACCTCTACAAAGATATTAACATTGTCTTCTAAACTTTTGCATGCTTAGCCAGATGCTCAAGGAAGAGAGCTGCAGTAACAGGATAGTGATAGTGGAATCCAAAAGGGATTTTATATTTTTTTCAACTGATGTGATTTTCAATGCCATTAAAGAAAGGCAAATCTATTCTTGAAAAACTAGTGAGATGCTTCTCAGCAGGGCATGTAGACAACTTGCAGTAATGTTGAGAGCTTTCTGCACCCAGCCCAGCATCATCTCCCTAGGCTCATGCTGGGGAAAAGCAGCACCCAAACACCTTAGGGTTTCTGGGTGCCTTTACAGTTGTGGCTTGGCTGTCCCGACCCTCCAGCCCTGCAATTACCCACCTGCCCCACTCTTATCAGCAGAGTTGCACACCCAAACTGAGGAAGAAGAGGAGGAGCAATAGGCAGGATGAAGGCAGCCTTTACCTTGCTCCATCCCCACAGCTGAAGCTCTGTACTACAGCCTGGGCTCTTGCATGCAGCTCCAGGGTGTGCAGCAAGAAAGCCCATGCCTCACGTTTTTGTGGAGCTCAGGAGCTTGCCCAGCCTCTAGCGCAAGTGCAAGAACAGCCATGCCTGAGGGTGCTTGGGCCAGGCAGAGCTTGGGCTTCCTCTAGCATATGCAGGGCAAGGATTTTTGCAGCTCCCATTAATAGACAAGTGCCAGCCTCGCCTGTGCCACAAGCCAGGCACATCTCTAGAGTTTTATAATACTTCATTAAGATTAAGCCACCTCTGGTGAGAAGAAATAGGACTTAGCTTAATGAGACAGCAAATGAACTTCTGCCTAAAAGCATGTGGGTTTGCCCATGTGAATGGCCTTGGATAGGCTAATTCAAGACTTTCCTTTGACTGAAGAATATCTTATCTTGATCACAGTGCCAAAGAAAAAAGCCTAGCTGCCTCCAGCTTTCCTTCAGGATCTCCTCTTCCTGTGTGAACAATGTACAAACAGCCCACATTTACTCCTCTCCTAACAGGAACAACCTGCCTCAGACCTTGCAGTGCAGGGAAGAGGAGGAAGGAACTACGTGAGGAGCATGGGACCAGGGAGCTAAGGATGGCATCAGCCTTAGCTTAGTGAACTCAAACAGCCTCTCCACTAGCCTGGGACCTGTGAACCCAGGGTTACAGAACCATCTTACCAAATGCTGCTGTTGCGCAAGTCAGTCTGGAATGTGTGCAAGATGGGAACCCACCCTGACAGCCCCATACGCAGCATGCATGTGCACGTTTATGTGTATGCAGGTATGTACATTAGTCACTTATCAGAGATTTATTTTAATCCATTGCTGTAACTGTGACAGCAGCACTATCAGGCAGATATTTCCTGTATACCTTTCTTAAATACAGAAATCAGATGTTTTACAAGCATAACCAAATGATCATTTTTTGTAATAACACTGATAAAGACATCCAGCCCCACAGACTAAACCCAGGGCTTCTCTAGCAAACCATGAGTTACATTCTGCAGCAGTAAGACTGCTCACAACAAGAGGAAGAATTTTTTAAGTATAATCTCCCAGTATAGTTCACTTGGAACACATATCACATGGAAAAACATCTGGAGCTCAGATTTCTAAGCAAAGTTGAAGTATCATGTGTGAGGATCCCTGCAGGTGGTGATAGCTCCTTAAACTCATCAAACAAGTGCTTTGTGACAGAAGTAGCAACAAACAGCATTGCTGTTCTTTGTGTAAGAGTTTGCTTACTTGCAAGAGTTTTTTACTCACTTTTTGTATTGGACAAGAACCTACTATAATTGTAATATGTTTTGACTGAAGCATAGTAAGGACAGCTTGATTTGTGATATGACCAGGACAACTTGTTATCACAGCCCCAGTTTATAACCAATTTTCAGCATAGAGTTGCTGCTTACTCTAAGACCCTATTGAGCATTGGGAGGAGTTCATCTGGAAAGGTACAAAAGATGAAGTTCGATGTTTACTGTGGCAGTTCTGCTCACAGCACTAACAACTTTAATTTCCCAGAGATTTGAAGGCATTAGCTATAGAATTAGCAGGGCTCTTTTTCTCTGCTCAGAGTTCCTGTTGTTGTGTATCCGGTGTTCAATCCAGAAAAGATTTTTAGGCTTTGTTGTTGAGGTTTCTGTTGGAGCCACCACCAACACATTTTGCACATATCTTGGTTTTGGTATCATGGGCTTGTATATAGGTTGTAGCAATCAGTTCTATAAAGAGTAACTGTTTCTTTAATTAGAAGCAAGTTGTTACACCCTGTAATCCCAGTGAGATTAAGCATAACGCAGACCAGCATTGCCAAGTGTGGCAGAAATGCTCACCCTGTAACAGCTACTTTAAAATTCTCTGACAAGTTGAAAGCATGACTTCATAACCATCCAAACACTAAGCTGTTTTGCAAATTACTTCCTTCCACATGTTATTCTTGGGGTGATTATTGTCACTATATAAACTCCAAAAATAAACAGGGATGGGAAAAGCTGAAAGTAGAGAAACACTCTCTACAAGTTCATAAAATAAATTTATCTGTTGATCTAAATCAAGGATATGGTAATCATTAAGTACAATGAGATTGCCACACTTTCACTAGCTTTCACTCTTGGATTCAAGGGATTTTCCCTTCTTTTCCCCAGCCTTTAGCAGGACTGCAGAGCCTTTTATCTGCTGAAGGCCCTCTCTGCTTCTAACCATGTGCTGAAGTACAGGTCTTAAGGGTTTCTCAACTGGTACCACAAATAGACTATCCTCCCACTTAAATGCACAGACCCTGGAAGGCCTCTTTCGAAGTCGGAGCCCAGCTTAGTGCTCTGCACACATCTCAAAGTCCCTCCATAGTCAGGGTGAAAGGAAAAAAAGCAAGTGTCACCCTGCTGTTGGGAGAGGTTTAATTATTTAGCTCACTCCCACTAAGGTTTCTGGGAAAAACCCAAGAGGCCTAACCTGGAGAGGATGGCCCTTAAGGCTCCTGTGCAAAAGAGGAGCCTCTCTTCAACTGTCAGAATAGAGTGGTTATGGGACTCCTGTTCTCTCTATTCTCTTTCATCAGGCACACAGAAGCACAATTTCTTAAGAAGTCCTCCTGTCTTCAGTTACTGTATGAGCAAGACCTCATTGACAATTCCATCCTTATTTTATCACCTAGCCAAATACTGATGAACTTATCTGTTCTTACAGTGTTGTTACCCCGAACACGTACAAAATTAGTGTCTTACTCAGACTGTTGTGTAATGGCAGTTTTCTAGTGAGTCAGAAAAGCTATTACTTACATGTCTGGTAACACAACAAACTTTATAACTGTGAAAGTCTTATCCTCCAATAAAGGCTTATTCAGCCCAGTTCTACCAGTGTTGATTCCTGGTTCTGGAGCACAGCTGGTTTAGAAATGTCTAATTGCCTACAAGACAAAAATGGATTCATAGCTAGATATGTGCTTTGAGCAGTGCCAGGAGTTACTCAGTCCTGCTAAAGCCAAGCAATAGATCAAGCTATTTCATTTCTTAGTCTGGCCATGTAGCCAGTGAAGTGTACACCCATCCAAGCCATAAGCAGACAGCTTCTCCAGGAGAATGCTCTGGCAAACAGTGTCAAAGGCTTTACTAAGGTCCACTAAAACACATCGACAGCCTTTCCCTCCTCCACTAAGTGCATCATCTTGTCATAGAAGGAGATCAGGTTAGTCAGGCAGACCAGCCTTTCATAAACCTATGCTGACAGGGCCCTATCACCTGATTGCCCTGTACATGCCACAGGATGGCACTCAAGATGGCACCAAGGATCAGACAGACAGGTCTATAGTCCCCCAGATCCTCCTTCAGGCCCTTCTTGTAGATGGGTGTCACATACGCCAACCTCCAGTCAATTGGGACTGCTTATAAATGACGGAAAGTGGCTTGATGAGCACTTCTGCCAGCTCTCTCAGTATCGTTGTGTGGATCCCTTCTAGCTTCACAGACTTGTGTGTGTCTAAGTGGTGCAGCAGGTTGCTAACAAATTCTCCCTGAATTATGAGGCTCCATTCTCCCCATCTCTGTCTTCCAGCTCAGGGGGCTGGTTACCCAGAAAAAACTGCTCTTACTATTAAAGACTGAGGCAAAAAAGGCATTAAGTACCTCAGCCTTTTCCTCATTCTTTGTCACTGTATTTTGCCCTGCATCCAGTAAACAACGGTGATTCTCATTAGGCCAACTTTTGGTGTGGATGCATCTACAGAAACATTTTTCATTGCCTTTTACTGAAGTGACAAATCAAGTTCTAGCTAGGCTTTGTCCTGCATAACCTCACGGCATCTTTGTAGTCCTCCTGAGTTGCCTGCCCCTTCTTCCAAATGTCAAAACCTCTCTTTTTTTTTCTTTCACCCAAAACTCTCTACTTAGCCAGGTCAGTTATTCTACCCTACCAGCTTGTCTTTTGGCATATATATTTTAATTGTATTTGACTGCTGAAAAATCAGAAGAAACTGTTAGCGTACCCAGTCACAGGCTTATGGAGTGAATTGAGAGCCCTCAAGACTGTTCTTTTAGCACTGCCCATTGGGGAGGGGATCCTGCATCCTATGGAAGGGAAAACAGAGCATAGTATCTTCTGACTCATTTTACTGGTAACAGGAATACACAGGAACACATGGGTGGGGAACATAAAAGTAAAGAGAAAAGTATTTGAAGCAATGTGTATACCAGTTGCCTTCCATGCACAGTGAGCTCTTTCGTCAACAGCTCAGTGTTGGCATCAGCATACATTGGCATCACTCCAGGTTTCCTCCTTATTTCTTCACTTCAGGCTGAGTTTTCCTTATAAGTGAGCTGAATGCATATTTTGATAGCACACTGAAAACTCAAGCAAAATCAGTGTACCTACTGAGTAAACCACAATGCAATCCTTGCCCCGAGGAGCTGATAATTACAAATCAAGAGGCTTTATTATGAGGATTATAATAATTACTGTTTTTTCCTTAAAGTGATAATGCTGAACTTAGTTACAAGAGAATCCAACTTTTGTTTAAAATAAAAAAATCCTGACTTTCCCAAAAGAAATAAAAATCCTTTAAACAATCCACTTCTGTACATTATAATGGCTCAAGCTACAGACAGTAAATTAAAAGCTGCTGCTTATTACTTGCAAGGTAATATGAACCTGGGTGAGGACTGTCAACACCCTGGCTTTAACACCTAACTACAGACACACTGTTACCACTCTCTAGTTTTCAACAGATGGGATTTTTTTCCAGCGGCCTGGTATGTGATACTGTTTTGGGAACTAAAGAGAGCGGCTTAAAAAAAGGCAAAATACGTAGTAACAGTTAAAATGACATAAACTGCCAAGCTCAAACAAAAGGCAAGCATTCTTTCACATGTCCACAATGAAGCACTATACAAAAGATTGATCCTGTGTGGGGATGTCATTTTTGCCATTATGTTACCAAGTCAGTGATGTGCTATGATACGGGAATTTATTGCTCTTGGGGATGAACCTGAAAATTTTGTGAAGTTTTTCTGCATGTTAGTTGGAAAAGCAATACAGAGGTTGTTCCTTCATGGTTTTATTTCACACTGTCATGGTTTAAGCCATAAATCAGCCACGCAGTTTGTTCACTCACTTCCCCCTTTTTCTTCCCTCTGCTCCTGG
>JANRGW010005247.1:0-27712 GCA_024733675.1 Psilopsiagon aymara | reverse complement strand
CTTTTTTTTCATTCTTCCTTTTTTTTTTTATTCCTCCATGGGTACACACACCGAGATACGCACATGACAGTACTTCGGTGCAAGAGCCGGTGCATCGCCAGGAGGGCTGTGCTTCCACTCCGGGCACGCACACACACGCATGCTGCTGCTGCTGGAAGTCTTTCTACACGGGGATTAGCAGCCGCCTCTCGCTCTCTAGATTCCTCTATTTCTCCTCCTTTCCTTTCCTGTCTTCTTCTCTCCCTCAAGCGCCTGACTGACGGACAGCGGGCATAAAAAGGTAAATGCTTGCGTACTGTCTGCTGACAATGCCGGTGGGTGATGGTGTTTTGGCAGCGTGCTGCGCCGTACGCCCTCCGCTTGCCAGGCAGGCAGCCTGCCCTCCCGCCGCGTCGGCGGCTGCCGCTCCCCGCGGCTCCCGGGACTGCTCGTCCTCGAGGATCGGGTTCTACCGCGGGAGGTTTGGCTCCCTTCCCCGTCACCCCCGGTCTGCGAAACAGAGAGGTTCCCGTTATTGTGCTCCCAGCAGTTGCCACCGCGGGCTGTGAGCATGTGGGAGCGCTTGGCGAAGGTTTCGCGGGATGAAGGTTGCTATTAATTGCTGTGTGCGCGGAAGAGAGAGCGTTCCGCTTCGGCAGGGAACCCGTACAGTGTTAATCAGGGCTGGAGAGTGGCAACGGGAGAACTAGACGCCACCATAACCTCTCCAACACACACACATAGACATACCGTCGTTTGCTGCATCATTCAAATGAGTAATTTCTAGCTGGCCTGGCATCGTGGGGGCTTTTATCTCCCCCTTCGCGGGTGTTTCAGCAGCTTCCGAGGACTGCAATCCTTCTTCTCCGCCCCGGGGGGCGCCCCGTCCCCGAGGAGCAGGCGAGCGAGCCCTTGGCCCTGCTCCGTGGCCGCCAGCTCCCCGGACCGGAGCGGAGAGCAGATTCGCGTCTCTCAGCCCCATGCGGGCTCTATAAATGCCTCCTGATGTTCAGGGCGAGTTCGTTCCGTGTCTCTCCTCGGCAGGACAAGAGAAGCGGGGTGAATGTTTGCCCCTTTCCTCCCCTCTTCCAGCAAAGCCCGCCTGGCGCGGGGATCCCCGGGAACAGGGGGAAAGTACTGCCCGGGCAGTCTCGCCGAGCGTGCCAAGCCCCGCAGGGCCCGCCCGGACCCTGGCCCAGACTTTCCCCGGAGGCGCGGTGCCTGGAGAAGCGTTTCAGGCCAGCAGAGGATGGGAAGAAGGCGGCATTGCAGAGCCGGGCCCCGGGAGGTGGGCTGAGCCTGCTCGGGGCCCGGAGCAACACAGGTGCGGGCGTTTAGCGGCGAGTTGTCCCGGGGACCGCCTGGGCCGCCCTGGGGGTTGGGGCTCATCCCGGGAGGCGCAGGCCTCCCGTACCGCGCCGATGCACAGCGTTTCCCGTGCAGGCGGCCGTGTCTGTGCGGGCGGCCGAGCAGCTGCTGGGTGCGGGGTCGCCGCCCCCGCCGTCCTGTTCTCCTCTCCGCTGGGAAGCCGGGCATTTGGCCGGGTCCCTTAGGTAATTGCCGCTTTCCTTCTTTCTTGCTGCTGTTACTAAACCCAGCTCAGAATGCCAGAGATGAAGCTGTCACACCACGCTAGTGTTCAGAGGGGGTTGATGGTTTCATTTGATCTCGGAGAAAAATAATGGAGTAATCAGTGTTTAACAGGGAGCACTTGATTTATTTGGAGTAATCCCGTTTCATGTTGCTTTATACATCTGCCAGAGAGATACGTAAATATACTGTTAATTCAGGAGGCAAAAAAAAATAAACCCCAAAGAAAAAAGCACCCCCCAGAAAAACCAACCAACCAAAGAAAAATAGTTAACAGAAGCGGAAAATGGTGAGATATGTAGTGGACAACATATGAAATTCGCTACTTTTTTGACAAAAAGTAGTTGTTTAACTTATGTAGTCTACTTTCAAATAAAAGGTAGGTGTGCTGGTAGGCATCGTGTATGCTCAGCCCGTTGTGTTGGATTGTATTTCAATGTTAATACACCTTTTAAAAAGGCAATGCTAGTTTCTGCTGGGATGTGGGTCCGGTGTTCATGCATTTCCTCTCGCTTAAAAGATGTTTCAAGTTTGGTCGGTGTTCACTGATCCAGAAGATCCAAAAGTCTAAAGGATATAAATTTAAAGATAAATTTATCACTGATAATAACGATCACAGGAAAAATGGAAGTTGTTAATGGCAACAGCACAGTTCCTTGTCTTCTGCATAGCTTGTCTATCCGAGATTGTGTATTTCAGAGATTAAGGTTAGTTAGCATAAATTAATGAAAGCATATGGGAAAAAATTATGCTTGGGAGGAAATTGCACTGTTTATTAGAGAGGTAATGAAATAGGTCTGAAATCAAGGATTTCAAAGTAAAGCTTACAGTAGTGTTCAGTTGGATACATATACAACCTCCTCAATTAAAGTTTTCTTTTTTTCTGTCTTCTCCTCCCCCCCCTTCCCCCCCCATTTCTTCACTAGAACTGTTAAGTGTACTTGTTCAATTCAAGGCTTATTCTGGTCTGTCTCTCATGGGATTAATGCTTGCAAGTGTATCAATATAATCTGTTTGTGTTAGATTTTGCAGTGCCCATCCTGTAAAGGTGCTGCATCTCTGTAGAGCTTGGCTAGTGATGTTGCCTCGTGGAAATAGAACTGCATGAGTAATTAGTAAAATGGTGTAATAAATAAAGGCAATCCTGTACCAAGGAACAGTGGTATGTAGCCTTCATGCGGGCTTTTTTTTTTTGGTTGTAATTTTCTCTCCAGTCTTACACCATACAGGATCTAAAGTTGTCACCCAAATTGTAATAGGCAGGTGTAACACCCTCAGGCTGGCATTGCCGTTTTAAGAAGATGGAGCTCAAGGCACTTTAACATGAGGTAGTTTATTCAGCCCTTAATCTCTGTAACCAAACTTAATTTTTACAGCCTCTGTTGTATTATCTCTGGAGATTTAATACGGCTATTTTTGTCCGGAGCACATAATTAATACTTGTTCTCTTATGCCAAATTTTACACTTGTGCACAAAGCTTATCCAAAGAAACCTGAAAAGGGGATCACCATGGTAACGAGAGGAAGAGGATTTTCTCCCTCGCCATAGGTCAAGACTAGACGCCTACCCATTCCTTAACTTGTAGCAGCATTTGTTGGCACCTTCCTCTTGGTGGTAATTTTGCCTACTGGGGCGTGTTTTTACTCTTGTCTCATGCTTCCAGAAAGCTGCTATTGAGAATGAGGCTACACTGGATGAGCACAGCCTCTGCGTTTGTCCCTGCTCGCATCTTCCCTTCCGCTTGCATCGTATTTCAGCATTTCTGTACTAACCTGATTTGACTATGGGACTTCAGGAGATAACTTGTATTCCACATCAGATTTTTTATTTGAAGACCTGTCTTAGCTCTAACTGTGTGTAAGACCGGACAGAACCTTACTCCTTAATCCATTTCAGACAAGGGTGGTAACTCCTTTCTTTTATTTGTCTGTGTTCTTTTTGGACAGTTTCCCTGTGGTATCCCAGAGGTTCTGTAGCAATAAAAGCAGTGTACATCTTCTTACCAGGGAGCAGGACTTAATTTTTTGAGTCAGTATGTGATACCTGGATTACTGTTTGGAGATGTTAATGATGAAAAGAGGGGTGTTTGTGCCCTGGCTCTGTCATCACAAAGCAGTAACATAGAGCACTGCTTTCTGGAGTAATTGTTGGATTGTTTGGCTTGGGCCTTTTTTTTACCCTTTCTTTGGAGGACTGTCTGCCTGGACTGTGTCTCTATCCAAATTAAGTTCGAGTGAGCACATTTTATTCCAGAGGATCCTATCAGAAACATAAAACTTGCACTGAGGAATGTAACATATTCCCATTTTCCTTTCTGTATTAATTTTTTGTAGCTAAGTTTTCATGAGAGTGTAGCAAATGGCTTTTTAAATGCCTCCCTTAGGCTGCTGGTGCACCAGGTCTCTCTGTGCGTATTTCCAGTTCTTTTACCTTTCCCCGTGACATAGCTTGGGATAATTTGAAAACATCTGCTAGAGCAGCCATCTTAATATAAGACAATAGTCGTCATTTGTCACTGAGCAATATATCATTTGTGACTGTAATTGGAACATAGATGCTAATGCTGACTTTGGCCTTAACTTTTTGTCTATAGAAACATTTTGCAGTGCTCTGAAATCACGCAGTGTATTTTTACCTTTCTGTACGTTCATAATCTGGCTTGACAAGTGAGTTTGACTTTATGCATTTCTTCAGTGTCTTCTGCTAGATGAGAACCATTTTGGATAGTCACCTATGACGCTTTTCCTTTAACCTTTGTATACGAGAAATTTCTGATCTCTTCCCACATGATGTCCCTCTATTGATATAATTTCAATCAGTCTCTCTCATCCCACTTGTTTCCCTCCCTTTGAAAACTTTACCATCACCTTTAACTAACAGGAGGTTCTTCGTCTTCTGATTTCTCATACCAAGGAAACTAGAGATTTGAGAGATGAAATTCTAACTGTATGAAGGAAATGCATACTTCTAGATATCTGGGTCCAGGTTTCAGATCTCAGTGGCTGTGGTTCAGATGACAAAAGTGTGTGGCATCAACTCATAACCAAAGATCTCAGTTGATATCTCATGTCTAGAAGGTGGTCTTTTCAAGCTTTGTGGGAGGCAGTAGTTTGAGTTGACTTGCAAGAGCTTTCAGGTTTCAGCTTCTTAATAGCCTGATGCTGGATCCAGTCAAAGATCCCTAGAGTTTTTCTTTCTTTTGGTGAAAGGAGAGATGAGGGAAAGAGGATTCCCCCAACATTTTGTCTCAGAACGGTGCTTGAAAGCCCATTTCATGTTCTGTGCATAAATCCTCACTGAAGGTAGCTCATGGGGCATGCTGATAGGATGGTGGCTGAGTTACATTTTCAAATGAAAGGAAGCAGTTTTTATTTTTCCACGGCCAGTTTCCTGAGTGTGACTTCTGTTGCTACTTCTATGCTTGTACACACTTTCTTCCCATACATCTGTTTAGTTTTGCAGATGAAACAGGGTAATATATCTGTCTGACTGGAGATCAATAATAGGAAGAGACTGATTAGCAGTCTTGCTCACCTCCATTGAGGCAGCTTCAGTTTTAGCAGCGTACTTTCAACATGGAAAGTCAACATTGGGAAGTAGTGTCTCACTACTGTCTTGTTTTGTTTTGTCATCAGAAAAAAGGGAAGAAAAATGAAAGAGAAATGGATATGAAACACAGGCTTCTTAGTTTTTGGTAGTGGTCTAAACTGTATATATTCATGCAAAACCAGACAACAGGCAGCGTGCAGATGCTGTTGTGCAGCCAGAAGTATTGAGAGTCAGTGTGCTGTATGGATGCACGGTGTCTCACAGGTACCAAGAGTACCTGAGAATCTCCATCTTCTTTGCATCCTGCAGCTGAAAGAATTTCAGAGTCTTTGTGGTATAACATTCAGATAGGCTGATCTTCGTTCCATGGGTTGTAGGAGGATGCAGCTTCTAGTTTTGTGGTGCTGGAATTACATTGGTGCAAATGTTCCACAGGTGTATTAAAGGATATTCCTTGTTCTCTTCAGTCTGTGCCTTCTGGCTATCTGTTCATAGGGCATAATTCTTAAGGTGTGTTTCTGATCCTTTAAAGTTGACAACAGCCCTGGATCTGGTTTACTTCCATGATGTTGTGGGGTTTTATTTTTTTTTTTTTTTTTTTTGTGACTGTCACTAAATTCTATTATTGGATCCCATTTTGTAAGATCATAGCATTGGAGATCATCTACCTAGCCACTCCTTCTATCAGTTCTTTGCAGAGAGGTGCTTACTGCCAAATTTATATGCAGTTTTGTAAATAATATTGATGAATATCCAAATGTAGCTTTTTAGAAGCAAGGGGGTGACAAAGTAAAATAAGCATGGTGAAAATCACCACAGTAAGGAATGAAAGAGGTTGAATTAGGAGAAATTTATTGTTATTTTGCACAAATAAAGTATTGCAAGGATCATCATAGTGTCAGAACAATTTAACATAAAAACAAATGTTGACTTTTTGATTGTGTTCATGGAAGAACTTTGCAACTGTAAAATGAAATATTTGGGGAGATACACGAATGATTTTCTGAGGAAGATAATCAAAAATACGTGGATGGTGTATGTCATCTACTAGCTACAGTGAAATAGAGCTAGCAATTACCGTATTGATGGTGATTTGAAAAGTCTGGTAGATACCAACATTGTATAAAATGAAAGGCTCTGATATAACAGCTACAATGTTTATTTGGGAAGCACTGTAACTTTTAGTGAAACAAATGAATTTCTTAAAAAACATAACACAGATATCTACATGACAAAATAACCTTGAGAGGAATTATAAATTGAAGACGAAAACTTTGTCTTACACATTTGGGTCTCCCCCTACCTTGGCAAAAAGGGCAATGCAGGATTTTTTCTAGGAAAAAAAAAGACCCCAAGGTACTGATACTGTACTCAGGAGAGGTTGCTGAGTAGTGTTCAAGCCACCTGTCCTCTTATCTCAGAGAAAAAGTATATATGGTTTTAGTTCCTTGAAATATTACAAACTTACTAATGTCACAACTATGGGCACCTCTTCCATTTTGTTTTGGTGTAAGGTTGGTTTGGTTTGGGTTTCTTTTTGTTCATTAGTTCATAAAAGCTACTTCAGAGATAATATTATTTGTAGAGCTGTTTCAATCCTCGTGTAATGTCATTTACAGAATTGAAGTGGCACCGTATTTGAACAGCATTCATTTCATCCTGGGTAGAAGTGTGAGTTGATTTTTTTATGTTAAATTTAATTTCTTATTTTTTTTCCAACTTGCAAATCTTATGTGGTGTTTCTTACTATACTGTGATGGCACATGCTCTGACTCCCAGTATACTTGTTTGATGTTTTATATCTCTAGAGCATGATATAAATTATACACTGGGAATCTTCATGCTGTATTTTGCAGAGAGAGTTGTAAAGCAGAATTATATATGAACAGAACTATTTATGCATGAAAAAGGATCAGTTGTTTGCTGTGTCATGCTAATAATTTCTCAGTCAAGGTGCAAGACCAACAGCATGATGCACGTGAGACTACTTGCATGTCACAGAAATTCTAATGAGCTCAATAAAAAAGGCATGTACTATGCTATATGTACAGTTAAGTTCTTGCATACTGTTTTTCTTCAAATAAAATGTATTTGCAGAAAAAGGGAAATCTTTAGAAATCAGGATCAGGGCAGATACGTAGAAAAAAAGGAATAATAATTTGTGCATTTCTAAAACCAGATTTTAATAATTAGCAGCAGTAAATTTAGGCAAAGATCAGGAAATGCCATTCCTATTTTTATAAATTCATGCAGAAAAAGCCTTAGTTACCAGTGAAATCTTAAATACGGACGGAGAAAAGCTAAATGCAAGGAAGTTCTGCAGTACTAAAGTACTTTGGTCATTTACTAAGCAGATATTATGTAAGATACTTCTAAAATCAGTGCAGTTAGCTGCAAAATAATTAGTATCTCATGTTAAGTTGCTTTCCGGAGGATGTTTCTGGCAGAACCAAGTCAAAATACAAGAGTATGCTAAAGTTCTTGACGTGATCTTTTGTTCATTGTGCTGCCTGGCATTTTGAGCACAAACTGCACGAGTAGGTTGCATGCCCTATAAAAGCCATATGGGGTTTTTAATGTTGAGCACCAACTAGTCAGGGCTATATTGAAGTGGGGGGTTTTATAAGAAGAAATGCTGAATGCAGTAGCAACACTTTTGCGTCTTACACTTGTAATGGCCTTCTGAAGATAAAAATATTTCCTAAGAGATTACTCAAGGATCACAGCATTTCTACAGGACCTGTGAGAAATAAATCACATTGCATGACTTTATTCTAAATTTCTGGTGCCTCCATGACAACACACAGCAGAACATGATGAGGGAAAGAGGAAGGTGCCCTTTTCAGTTTATTTTGGAACTAAAAGGAAAAATTTTACATGCAACTAGAAGGAAATTGAAGATTTCAGTTTTGTATGTCCAATAATATTTTTTTTAAGCAGATTTTACAAATCTGCAGAAGCCATTAACTTTTTGCTGTTAAACTCGCCTGTCGTTTGCTTCCTGAAGTATTGTAGAACCCAAAGTAATTAGATCATTTTCCCAAGGACTTACAGTCTGTCTAAGAGCAGAGAAACTAATATGTAGGAAAGCCCATAAATGTAAATCTGATTAGTTAAAAGCTGCAGTGTTATTAATCTGTAACAGTGTCATGCTAAAGTTCATCTTCATGTTTAAGATAGTGCATTATTTAGAACAAATCCTGCCAATGTTCTGTGTGCAGCTCCCCATGACCTCTGTGCAAGATATGTCCTTGATGCAGGAAACAGTGCCTGAATCTGAAGCTATTGCAGAAAAGCCCAATATTTTATTTTTTTTGCAAATTAAGAGATACCAATTAATAATTTTGGTGCGGATTTTTACTTGGTTCAACTGTTATTTTTATTAGTTTATTTACTTTTATATAGAACTTAATTATTTGTGGTATATTTAATTATTTGATGAGTCTGCCAGATCTAGTTTATCCTTTTTGGCTTCCTTTGCCTTACCAGGTTCTAGCGTGCAGAGTCCTTGCAGCTGATTTAGACATTGGTTTGAACAGTTGCTGAACAAAGCACTGTCCTGATCTTGAGCATTTGGGTTTGGTTTGGATTTTACTGCTTTGGATTAAGAAAGAACATAATGTTGACTTCAACATTGTGTGTACATGAGAGCCTTGTGTTATAATGGAATATAAATTGTTTCAGATGTGCCTTAACTGGTTTTGCCTTAACATTCAGTCTAACTGGATGCTGCTGCTGTACTCGTCTTTCTTTCCATATCCAGTTCCTGGCAGCTATTGCCCATGTTAGCAATACGCTTGATAAACATGGAGTACCTCTTCAGGCTTACGGATGCTTTAAATTTATGTTTAAACCAGGATTGATCTTTTGGTAGGGATTATTTTTTTTTTCCTTAAAAATAGGGAGATCAAAAGTAAGAAAGTGAGGTTCCCTTTAAACTCGCTTATTCTTGACGCTAATCTGTCCCTGCTTTTTGGTGTTGTAAAAGAGGCTGAAGAGAAGCTTAAGATTGCCTGTTCAGGTACATGAGGCACTTTAAACAGCTTTTCTTGTCTTTCTGGTGGAAGCAGTGAGAAACTTGAACCATGAATTCTTTTCTCGAAGGTGTTGAAGGCAGCGAGCTCACACCTGACTTGCACCTCAGGGCTGAAACTGCCACTTTAGTTATTGCCATCAGGTGGCCTTGGGAACATGAATTTGTAGACCTGCTATCTCAAGTAAGTAGTGGACTCCACCACCCCTAGGTCCTACCTACGGCACACTTAGCTGCATGCATGTGGTAGAGCCAACTAACCACAAGTCTGCTTCTCAGGAATAATTCGCTCAGCAGGTGTAGTATTAGTTCTGCATAGTCCAGGTGGCTGTCTGAAATTTGCGGATACCAGCAGCACAGTTACACTGCACTCATATTTTTTTTTTATTATAATAAATACCCCGTACTGATGGTAAAGGAGATAGTATTTTTGAACAATTTGATCTAGGTAGATGTGTGCTCTCTACAGATTGTAAATAGTCAATATGTTTAGTATACCATGAAGTATGGCTGAATAAATAAATAGATGATTTTAATAGAGCTGTACTGTAAAATATAATATGATAAAGCTTTTTCCACCACTAGTGGAGCTCAGTAATTTTTTGCTACAATTTGGTGTTGTAGATATGATTCATTCTGTTTTAGTGGATACGATCAAATTACTTTCCATTTGTGTAGCTAGTTATTACTCAAAGCTGAATGCGTACTCTGTAGGATACTGAGATACTAGAAATTTTTCCAAATAAGATTTATTTATTTACATGTATCTTTTTTTGGGGGGAAGTGCATAGTTCAGCACATACTATTTAAGCAATCATCAGCCAACATTTAATTTAGCAATAATGAGAACAGTTCTTGATCCACTTGAATTTCAATGGGAAATTATCCTCGAGGTCCAAAATAGTCCACCTGATGATATTATGTACTGAAACTTGTATGTAACTCAAATACTCAGGCCTTTTACAGGTCGTTCACTTGTAATACGATTTTTTTTTCTAAGGTAAGCTGTCTGCTGTGTGTTTTGTGTAAGAAAAAGTTAAGCTAAAGGATCAGAAAGAAAATGTTTAAATACATTGATCATTATGTGCGCAACACATCTTACCTGTTTAAAGCTACATAAAGAAAAAAAAATCATTTTGCTTCCCCCTTAGAATGTGCAGATTAGTCATGGATTGTTGCCCACAGTTTTTTGGAACCTAATTGTGTAGTCCTTTCTTAATAGATTCCATTATTATCTTTATAATATACCAGCTAAAATGAGTAAATTAATTCAGTGGAGACTCTCTAGAGCAAAGTTTGTGTATGTGCTGGAAAATTAAGTGTGACAAATGTAGTATTAATGGTTGGTTTATTAAGTATTTTTTTAGAGTTTACATGGAGATTTAAGAAGATTAAATTTTGTTGGATCTATTGTGAGGTCAAGTACTTTTTGAAAGTAGGACAAAATTAGTCATGTTTTGTCTAATAACTACTTTTCACTAATTCTGCTTGTGTCTAATAAATAAATGTGAAATTAAACCAGAAGTATGCTAAAGAAAATACTCTGGGGGAAAAAAAAAAAAATCTCAAACCCATATATTTTATCAAAATAGACCAGATCTCATTCCCTTCTGCACACCAACTGGATAGCATTAACAGGAAGCAGAAATGTATTTGCAGTATAGTTTATCTTGGTAGATGGAAAATGCAAGAGACTGGGTTTGTGATTGGGTGTTTCTAAGGAGGTAAATGGATTAGAAAGCAGGAATGGATTTGACTTAATGCTTAGTTTCAAGTACATGTAAATGCAAATACATAAAGCCAAATGAAAACCTGGCTTTATTATGTAATTAGCATTTTTCAGCTTCTAGTATTTAAAGAGTTCTAAATTTTACCTCACCCTGGACTTTTTGGTTAGGAAAAGAGGATTAAAATTTTCTCATTTGGAAAATGGAATATATGGCAACTGGAGGCGGGGGGGACAGGATGGGACGGGACACCCACAGTCAAAGAAAACACCCAAACCAAGAAAAAGCTAAGGTCACCGGTTACAACGGTTTCCATAGCTAATTAAGGAATGAATTTGAAGACCTTAAGGTTTAGGGCATATGACATTAACTCTCAGCTTAGTCTTTAAATAAAGCAAGATCAGAATGTGTGGACTTACACAGTGAATATCACAACTGGCAAATCATTTGCGTAGTACTGGCCACAGTACTAATTGTGTTCATTTCCTCCTCCTCAGTGATTCATACAATATTGCCATCCCTCTTGCGGTAAAAGTGTGATCACTGTTTATTTGGTAGGATTTTGTTGTCAAGGTAGTGAATTTGCAACAAGTCTGTGTTTAGACTCAAGAAAAAAGAAATTTATACAAAAATTACTGTTTTCGACAACAGAAAATCGCATCAAACTGAAGTACTACAGATAGTTTCTGAGATTTGTCAGCTTAGTTGGAAGTGAACGCATAATTTGAATGACTTTTATAAAGTAATGAAAATGAATTACCAAGGACAAAGATTGAACAATTTAAAGTTATGCTTTTAGAGTTTTAAATATTTAGACTTCCATTTATGATATCAGTTCTGAATGAATTTCCGTTTTCAGAGGCGATAAACAAACCTTTCCTACGCTATCATACTACATCTGATAATATAAGTGAAAATAGCACAGTATTTTGTAATGGCAACATAAAAAATTTACAATGCCAAACAAATCATAACACTATATTGCCTAAAGAACATCTGATAGATGAAGTCAACAGAGTTTAAAATATGCTCATAGGACTAAATTACAACTAATTCTCCACTATATTTGTTCAACAGTCTGAATTTCCATTTGTTTATGTTAACTTTGCCAAGTATCCTATAAGGTCAAACAGTGTCATAGTTCTTTTTAATGGCAGGGTGATTATCTTTTGTGCCTGTCAGAGTTCAAGGAGTGTCTGGATGATGTTCTTACTGATATGATTCAGTCTTTGGTAATCCTGCAAGGAGCAAGAAGTTGGACTTGATGATCCTTATGGGTCCCTTCCAACTTGAGGTATCCCATGATTCTATGATTTTATAGTCCGTAGCCTTTGAAATAAATAGCAAAAGTAATTTTGACTTAAACGGCTCCAATTTTTAACATCTTCAGCAACACGTATGTAAAGAAGCATGTCCGTAAGCCAACATAGCCTGGTGAAGCCTTCAACATGTACACATATATTTTTGATTGATATGACATGAGACATTCTTAAATGTCTGATGGCTTAGCTTAGCTAGGATAATCCATAGGAGGCTGATCTGATACTCACTGAAATCTGTGGCTCGCACTGTAAGTGTAATGGTTATCATTGCTTTAAGCAGTCATTGGATTTTGTCAATGTATTAGCACAAAGATCATCCCTCTCTTTTTTTTTTATTTTAAAATGTGGCCTGCTATGACACTTAAAAATAGCATTTTGTGAATGCTTTTATTTTCTCTCTGAATTCTTTGAAAGGCAGACTTTATACTGCTACCTGGTCTCATTTGTATTTGGTTAATATCTGCGTTTCTTGACGTTGTTTTTGCAGAAAAATTACACTCTTGAAGGGACCAAAGAAGTTCTGTAGGTTCAGAAGTTTGTGTGTGCCCATGGATAACTGAAATCCCAGTTCGTGCTTGACTTTGTACATTCTAGACAGATACTGCAGGTTTCTTCCACAGAAAAACTTAATCACCGCTCAGTAAACCTGCACACAAACTATGTATTGTTCATGAGTACATGAGTAGTACATGAGACCATCTAAGCTGACTTCAGTTTTACCCACAGGGAGTGGAAATTGGCTGTTCAACTAAATGCTGGAAGATTAAGACACTATTTCTCCCACTAAGGATTTATAGTCGTTAAGACTATCAAATTCATTTGTGTGTCAGTTACAGATCCAGGGGTGAAAAGTCTGACTGTCTTTCAAGACAAGTTTTTCTAATTAGTGTAATGAATGATTGATTAATATTCCATTAGTAATATATATGATACTTGTACACTGATGGGCTGTCACTTTCACCACATGCAGAATAAGATCACAGATAACATTTTTATGTTGTTAGGCCTTTGTCAGCTTTGGTTCCCATCAACGGACAGCTTTATGCAGATGCATGCTGTAATATTTCACTAAGACGTTTGGTCCATAAGGCCAATAAATGGTGCTACATGTCTGCTTTGTGGGTCAGTGCCTATATCTTGTTTTGTTTAGCATTTCATCAATTCACTTTGACATTCACTAGGTTGCAATTGCTGGCAGTAACTGTATTATTTAGGAAGTATAATGTGTGGGGAAAATCCTGATTTGTTGCTCGTGAATAAATACAAATGAGGAAATACAGTACCTTCATAGAACTACAGTGAAAAATGTACATCTTTTGACTTCAAGAAGTTAGAAATGTTTCCTTGGAATAATAGGTATTGTAGAGATCTGTGCAAGTAACAGTCAGAATCCCTGAGGTAATATATCTCCCTGACAGCTGTTGTTGCATTCAGCTTAGTTTCACGGTTTGAGAGCTTACAGTGTTTTCCAGTGAACGTCATGGTCTTCACCTTCTAAAGCAGTTCTGGAGCTTACTGTTGACTCTGAACATCCTTGTATATGAGGCATATTAAAAGGGATGGGGGAAAAAAAATGCAAGGATTGCATGTATAGCAGAATGCTGGAGCAGCAGCCAGGGACTGCTGGATGCACATTTGACCAGACCTTCTGTATTTTTTTTCCTTGCACTGTTTTCTGTTCACAGTAGCTCAGAATACCACTTTCTTTGCATTGCAGCCTTTACATAGGGCAGAAACCATTTGTCAGAACAAGAATAAAGTTTAACTCCCAGTCGGAGAAAGGAAACATAATTGATGCTGGCATACATGTTTACGTGGGCCATGTGTGAATTACCTGTGGTTGCAAAAAAAAAAGAGATATGTGCCAGTTGTGGGTGTGTATGATACAGTGTATATTGGAACAATTTCAGTATTTGCATATTTTATTAATTCTACACTGATTTTTTTTCCCACCCCACATTTTAATCTTGGAACATTTTTTTGTTATTAAATACCATGCTTTTAAACAAAATGCATTTCCTTTTCTGTTTAATAGTATCATACATGTATCCCAGGAAGTTAAGAACTATAGCACTAAAGCTGTCTGCGTCTTTGCGTAGCAAAGTGACAGGTAGCTGTAGAGGACTGTTACCCTTTCTGTGTCCAGCTGTAAATCTGGGAGAAGAGCTTTGCAATTAGCTTTTGTAAATACTAGCTGACAGCAGAGGAGGATTTTGAGACTTCAGTTTTCTGGGCTCCACTCCAAGTTCTGGAATGAAATATACTTCAGTGACTGTGTATCTCCCTGCCCCTATCTCATCTGTCTCCTCTAGCCTGGCTACTTTGTCTCCTCATCTTAACTCATGTTCCTTCTGTGTGCACCATGCTTCTTTCTCCCTTTTTCCTGCGTTACAGTGAACACTACCTCAGCCTTCTCTTCCGTGCTTTCCATAAACTATGGATGAAGGATAGAAGGTACTAGAAACAGTGTTTATCTTTAGTATTCATGCCATTGTGCCCCACTGAACGTTAATAAGCAATCACAGAAAGGCTCATGATTTGCCTGCAGATTGAGGAATGTTCAGTGGCTGATGCTGGGGGAGTGTGTTCTGTGGGACTGAGGTACAAAGAGTTTTCTCACAGCTTCTTATGTGCTCTGAGTGAGATGTAATGGCAATTTGCTAAGGCCATTTTTTGATGCCTTTCATAGCTTTCAAGCCAGAATAAACCTGTTGCACTGTTTTTAAAGAAGGGGAAGGGGTGGCTTTTCAGTGAAATAGTTTAAGGAGTTTAACTTCAGCAGATGTGTTTGTTTTGTTGTTTTTTGGTTATTGTTGATATGAGCAGAACTATCTCAGATGCTCTTCTCACAAAGTTTAAGAACTTTGAACAGTTTGGGCTTTTTCATTGTTTATAACTCAGATTATTTAATATCTTTTATGTGAACAAAGTTTAATCATTAAATCACATCTAAGATATAGGCTGTCTGTGGCAGTAGCTGGGACTGAAGGAATGAGGGCAGTTGCCATTTACGGTGGATTTGTTGTTGGTAGGAGAGATTGTTTTACCAGGAACCCTTTGGCAGGATATCTTGGATAATGATACGACTCAGTGCCTAACATCTTATGGCAGTGAGTCGAGAAATGAGATCATAATACAAAAGTAATTAATTAGGATTGGTTTTGAGAAAGGATTACATAGTTGTTTTGGAAAGGGCTCTTACAAAGATGAAGATGACCTGAGAAATCAACTGATGTGCTCAGTTGCATTTCCCAATAAATATAGCTGACAACAGAGATGTTGCTGACAACAGAGATGTTGCTTTAGGCATGATGTGTACTATGTATACTCCATGAGATACCAGAAAACTGCATTAGGTATTTACACACTATTAATAGTAAATTGACCTGTGATGGAAAGCATTTGTAATTCAAGAGAGGGTTCAGTGGATGAATTCTCTCTCTTTAAAAGAAGAAAGAGCTGAACCCTGAACCCCGAACTCTCTTTCGAATTACAAATGCTTCTCTTTTTAAAAGAGAGAACAAGTGTTACTAAATACTGCCATTTCTTGGTGGAAACGGTTAGGAGAGACTGCAGTAATGCCCAAAACTATGAAGCAACTAAATTGCTTTCAGGTGCTGTCATACATGCTGGACTTGAGTATGATGAATGCATTCATCATGGAGTGATACTGCAGCTTCTAGGTTTTTTTTTTTGGTGCAAGACAATATTTTTGTTTTAATTCCTGCTAAAGCAGTAGTAATATTTAAACAGTGCTATCTTAAGATTGTTGCTGTAGCTTCATCTCCTGATATATTTCCTCATTTTTCCAGTTTAAAGTACCTTTTAAAACATAGTTAATTTTCAGTATTTTTGGCCTCATAAATGCATGTAACTACATGCAATCTGCTTGAAAATCAGTTTTAAAGAATTTGAAGTTTTCCTTTTTCTTTAATCATTATTAGTAGTTGGACAGGAGCATTCATTGACTTGATTTGATCAATTGTTGCTCCTTAATGCAATGAAATCAAATATGATATAACATCAGCTTCTTTATACAAGGTGGGTAATGATACTCAGAGGTTGTTTTAACCCAAACAAAATGTAAATTTTTTACTGTTTTAGCTTCTACTTTTCCATTGGAATTCTTTGTAAAAGAATTATATAAGGTACTCACGTTTTAGAGGCCTCTTGATAGAGAGTACAGTTAATTCTGTTGCTAATAATAAACTATCTTTTCCTTCCCATCTGCACTATAAAAATGTAATTAATCTTCAGTATCACACCCATATTTCTTAAATTGTGTTCACAATTAAAATACTATTGTAATGGTGACACCAGTGTTTGCATTTTAGTAACAAAAGATAAAACTAATGCTATCTATAAGATACTTCCAAAGTTCTCAGTTGACTGTAGCTCTGGAGCTTTGTGTGTTGTGGAGGGAAACACTGCTTACAGATATCTTTAATGCCTATCTCTTTATTCTTCATTAGTGCTGCATCTTAAAGACAACAGCTTCGGAAAGAATGCTTCTGCTTGGCTGACAATTCAGGAAGTGCTGCTGTCCCTCAGAGACAAGATTAAATTAGATCTTCTTGTTTAGGCTTTACTTGCATTTCTATTTTCTGTGGTGGAGGAGAGGATATGGGTATTTTGCTTCTGTGGCAGGCACCTGATATGATTGAAATAAATGTTCCAAAGAAGAACCAGTTCCTGTCTAGTTCATTAGAACTTTTTAATGTGTCATTTACTGAAGTGTCTTACTGCAGCTTCTTGTTTTCTGCAGAGATGAGAAGTTACCTCTTAATTTGTCTGGTTTTATTAACTTTGGGTGTGGCACATTGCAACAGAGGAAAATCAGTACTCTTTGTTTCCCTTAGTGTTGAAAATGTCACATTAATAACCTCATATTTAAAGAGTATTATTTGGCTATGAACAGATTTTATAGAGGATTAAACTGCATTCTTGCTGAGAATAATTGGATTTTAAGATTTAGCAATTAATATAAAGTTAATGCAATTTGACAGACCCTAACACGGGTTTCAGACAGACCCGAATCAAGTACCTTTATGATTGTTTTGGTGGTTCCTTTGGTGGCACTGAAACTATTGTTCTTTGATAATTGTATCTTGTTAAGGACCATAAACAAGTTAACACTGATCTTTTTATATCAAAATAAACTTTGAATATTTAATATTCCTGTGTCTCTTGTATAGAATCATAGAATAGTTAGGGTTGTAAAGGACATTAAGATAGTTACCGAAGACTTCTGCAAAAAAGCTGTGTGAAAATTCCTGCATTTTTAAACAATTTAATTTATGACCTATTTTCAGATCCTTTTAAGATAAATGATAAGATGGGGCAAATGTTTTTATAATTAGTGTAGGAAAGTAGTTTATTACAGTTTATCATTACAGTAGCTGTATAATGATAAGGCTTGAGGAAACATCAGTATATGAGAGCTTCAGAGATTTGCTGAAATTCAGTGGTTCCCAACTTCTCTGCAATTTGCAGTGATTATATCTTGCACATTCATAGAATCACAGAATCATAGAATAGTTAGGGTTAGAAAGGACCTTAAGATCATCTAGTTCCAATCCCCCTGCCATGGGCAGGGACACCTCACAATAAACAGTGCAACCCAAGGCTCAGTCCAGCCCAGCCTTGAACACTGCCAGCAATGGAGAACTCACAACTTCCCTGGGCAGCCCATTCCAGTGTCTCACCACCCTTACAGTCAAGAATCTCTTCCTCATATCCAGTCTAAACTTCCTCTGTTTAAGTTTGAACCCGTTACCCCTTGTCATGTCACCGCAGACCCTAATAAAGAGTCCCTCCTCAGCATGCCTGTAAGCCCCCTTCAGGTACTGGAAGGCTGCTATAAGGTCTCCACGCAGCCTTCTCTTCTCCAGGCTGAACAGCCCCAACTTTCTCAGCCTTTCTTCATACGGGAGGTGCTCCAGCCCCCTGATCATCCTCGTGGCCCTCCTCTGGACTTATTCCAGCAGTTTCCTGTCCTTTTTATGTTGAGGACACCAGAACTGCACACAATACTCCAAGTGTGGTCTCATGAGAGCAGAGTAGAGGGGCAGGATCACCTCCTTCGACCTGCTGGTTACGCTGTTGGTATGACACCCTTATGGCAATATAACTCTCCATAGCTGCTGCCTAACAATTTTATGCCTCTTTTTTCAATCGCTGGGCCCATCTTTTGTTTCCCAAATTGAGTCATGTTGTCATTCCTGCTACTCTTCAATAGGTGTGTAAGATGAACACGCAAAACACCAACAAGGCGCTGCATTTCAGAAACATCTCCAGGAATGCTTCAATAAGAATAATGGCTTGGGGTTCACATCTGTTATGTGCAGTCTCACACCAAGACAATATGTTGGGCTTTTTCATACAAATGTATGTTATCAAACATCTGAGAGTACTTTTTTCTTACAGGAAGCATTTGAGTGTTGGAAATAATTTTTGGTTTGTTGATGTAGTTTGCACCTGATGACTTTTTAGACTTAGGAACATAGGTTTGTGTTGTCAGCTGTGACCTAGGTTAAAGCACATTAGAACCGTGTCTCTGTCACTATGGACCACTGTGGCCAGAGAATGCTTCATTGGGAGCATTGTATTTGGTAGCCAGGAGCTCCTGTTTCTCACTCTTGAGTGTGAAGATTTTGATCTCTTGCACTCCTGAGGCATAATCCTGCAAGGTTTTCTCCTCAGGGTTGGCAAAAGGAGCTTAGTTTATCTTGTGAATTACTGAGTGAAATGTCACAATGAGGGCTAGTCTCAGATACAGTGCTCATTTGGGAAAGGAGAGCTGGCCTCAGACTGCAGACAGATACACAGATAGGTAATAATTTTTAAATAAGGACAACAGTATGTGTCTCAAAGTCCACATGCAATAAGTCAGTGTCTTTTATCTGGTTTTGGTGACCCTTTAAATTCACTCCTCATTGGATCATCTGAAATTTTAAAATGAACGAAATGAAACATGCAGATTTTATATGTTTGTAAAACTTTGTTGCAAATTTGCATATGTGTACATAAATAAAAGTTTGGAAATCTGCGTACCAATAGATATGTGCTGTCTCAATATCTGCATACTTATGTTTGAATATTTTGGGATTATGTTGGTTCATAAACTAGTTTTGAGTTTTCATGCAGCTCCATATATTTATGTGGTAGTTCTCAAGAATAACATAGCTAATAAGTTGGAGGAAGTAAGAAAGGAGGCCAAATTCTGCTTTCTTTAATACTTTGCAGCTCTGTAAATTTTATCTATTTTTAGTTTATACTCATGTCATTGCAGCGCCACCACTGAAGACTGATGGTGCCTTCTTGCACAAAGCCATTATTCCTCTTGCCCTTTATTATCACTACGTTGTGAAGTTTTAAGTGGGTAAAAAACCAAAATGCAACAAATTATGTGATAAATTTGCTTCTATATACTGTGATGGAAGATAGAATTGTGTTTTACGTAGTTATTGTACGTGATGATTTTACTGTCAAACTACACTCCCTGATTTAGGGCTTATTTAGGCTAATGTTTAGAATATATTTTATCTTGCTCACAGCCTAGCTGGCCACAATAGAATACACTGTGCAGATGTTTTCACATATGTAAATGACAATTTTTAGGATGGTCATGGGTTCTCCATGGAGGCTAGCAGCAGAATCCTCTGAATATTTTCTTCCTCTCTGCTACTCAGGTGTCCTACAAGTAAGAGATACAAGGAAAGTTGTGGGTCTCTTTGATTAGTATCCTAGGTTGTCAGTGACCTCCTTGCAGGCTAGGACTTTGAGGTGTAAAACCCCATTTACTTCCCTGCATTAATACAGTAGGAGACAATTTCCTGTTAGACAAAACCACAGAGAATTTCTGTCTGATCAGGGTTCCCAAAGATTAACTAAGTTCACCTAAGATTCGCCTGTATTTTATGCTATTACATGTGTATTGCTTAATAAATACTAGGTGGTGTCTTATTAGGGGTCACATTTTCTTGATAACTTCTATGGATAGCAGTAGCCTGCAGTAGTATTGTAAAGACCAGATCATCACAAGTTTGACAAACTTTGGGTTCCTCCCTCATGTAACTGGCTTCCTAGGGTTTTGTGCTAAAACTGCTCCCCAAAGGTCTTTATGAGCTACTGAACCAGGAATCTCCACTCCCTTTTGGGTAGTATCTACTGACTTCATGAATTAAGAGAGACATGCATCAGAATGCATTGTCTTGACAAGTTTGTTGATTGAAGAATAATCTACTTAAATATTTATTTAAAGCAAAGGTAAAACATACTGTGCAGTAAAATACAGAGGCAAAATACTGAATGTAAAGGTCCCTCACCACCACCACATGTGCTAAAGGCTTAATTTTCTGCAAGTCTGGATCTGAATCTGGGCATCGCAAACATAAATTTTCGTAAACCATACCACAGAGCTAACTCTCTGGGAGCTCTGAATTTCTCATAGGTAGATTCTGAATTTGGGGACAGCTTTCACTGTTCACTATTTCAGTGAAGTTTCTTCTTTCAGCTATCTACCTACAAATGTATCTTAAAATGCAAAAGGAGCTGTATTTGATGCATATCCTATTGTAACAGATGAACCTAACTTTTATTTCCTGATTCCCTGCTTAGGTTTATTGCTTGCCCTCTTTAATTTTATTTTTCTTTCTGAATAACTTCAAGATATATATGTTTATGTTTTAAGTTAATGGTTCCCTTTGAGGAGGAAGGTACAAGTTTTGTGTTTGATTTTTTTGTTTCATTTATTTATTTTACAGATCTGTGATCTTATATTTGCTATATTGAGTGAATATTTTCATACAGTGCTTTGACAAGAAGCGATAGAGAACTTATATTCCTTGTAAGGGAAACAGTGCAGCCTTGAAAAGTTGCTTTAGTAATCATTCTTTTCCTGGAGGAGGAAAGAATGACATGACAATTTTTAAGGTGTATGGTCTCCTCTTTAGCCTTGAGGTTAATTCTAATTAAGAGGTGTTTCTTACATGTATTGTGTGATTCAGTAGTAATTAGCATTTTGTTCATATATCCTTCAAGATGTTAATATTTTATGGATGCACTACTGCACCATATATAACCAATTCAGGTTCTTTGGTCTGTGCTTATTCTGAAGGTACTAAAAAGATACCAAGAAACAGTTGTAGCATGAATAAATGGAGTTGGGAGGTCAAGTGTGCCTTCCTTATTTAAGATGGAAAAAAAAAAAAACATTTTATGGGATGCTGGGGTGCATTTCTGATTTTTTTTTTTTTTACTGCTATAATTTATTGTGTCAGGAACTACTTTGAATTGCCAGAGCCACAGCACCTGCTAATAACAAATTCTGCTAGATTCTACATCCGTAGTATTTTGCGTAGCTGCATTTTTTTTTTTGTCCATGGCAGTAATATGCAGTATCTTCATTAAACATACTGACAGCTCCTTAAAGAGAAAATGATTAATTAATCATGCCTTAGACTTGCAAAAAGGAATAGCACAGGTAAAAAAATGCTGTTAAATCAAAATCCTTTGGGGAAGGATGATAAAAGAAACTGCATCGGTCGGTGAAGAGAGACCTAACTGGATACTCTAAAGACAGGATTCAGTGTGGATAGAGATTCCTGTAGTATCATGAACCAAGATAAAACTGACTTGAAGAAATTTAGAGATGGAAATTGGGGAACAAATAGTGTTACCAGTGTGACAGCCTTAAATGCTTTGCTCTGTAGTTGGCAAATTGTAATTACTAGAGAAATTAATTTTACTTAAAAGAAAAGAGTTGTAAAAACCACCTTTAATTGAGTGCTCATAAGCTGATTAATTTTGACTTAAATAGAAGCATAAATAAAAGTGTATTAGTAATATGTTTCAGGTCTTCAGTTTCAAAATAGAAAATTTAGAAGAACTGGAAAAAGCACATAAGGAAATTGCTGGACAGACGAATTCAGGATTTGTTACGTGGCATGGAAAAAGTTATCTGAATCTAGTGGTACAAGAAAAAACCTGTAAGAGGTAAATAAACTGGGTAAAATAATCACTCTACAAAATAGTTTATAATTAGGGAGTCTGTTCCATTCCTTCTCAGCTAACCAGTAAGAAAACCATTAAAAGATAGAATGAAAACTGCTAAAAGCAAGGGTTAGTTAGATATCATAGGAGATGTTTTAACCAACATCTCTTCAAAAAAGTAAGGAAATTAGAAATAGGGAGGACTAAATGGAAATTCATAATATAGATTTGGGTGTAGAGTTTATGTGAGGATTGAAATGTATATTAGCATTCTGTTACTTTTATCTGTAGGGATGGTGCAGCTGACTCTGAGAGCAAAGGTGAGGGATAACTCGGACAAAAATGTTAGTGACTAAGATGTATGCCCATGTCTATTAGTTGGAGTGATGTCTTTCATGAGTTACAGAATGGCTGCTGCTATTTTCTCCTTTGCTTAAATAATATGAGCAACTGCAAGACCTGTACTTTGACTTAACAGTCTGTAAATATGTAGGTAAAAATGTTGCTAGAGAGAATAATTAGAAATGTGAATAAATAAAAAGTTGCATGAAATTTTATATGGACTTGTAGAAGTAGCTGTTGTCAGACAAACTCTACCTTTAAAAAAATAACCAGTAAAATGTTTAATTCAAGAAAACATGGCAGATAAAAGCACAATGAACTTAAATAAAGCACATATTGAAGCATGCCTAGTGAGAAACTGTGAGATGGACAAGATATTGGGCAAGGGAGAGACTACTGACTATGGTGAAAGGAGTAGCACTAGCTAAGGGGAAATGTACATTCCTCAAATACAAATTTCCAGACTTGCTGTGTTTTCATATTTCATTGTTGACTATGGCATAAAGTGTAGGAGTATGCTAAGGAATGAGTCAATGCTTTAGGGATATCTACAGTTCAGAGAAGGACTGGACTGGCAGAAATGGGAAGGAGTTTAGCTTTGCGAAGTGCAGCAGATCAGTGTCCAAGCATTCAAGAGCTTGGGGGCTAATTCAGACAAGTTCTATATATAGCTGGGAAATCATTATTTGAGTAAGAAATATTGGTACAGTAGCTGAGTGTAGAATGACGATGAAGGCTTATAAGTGTAGTTCAAATTTAGATGAAGGCCGCTTGTAACACAAAAAGTGCAAGGAAAGACATTTCCTTAGATGTAGGCCAAATATCAATGTTTGTCTGAGAAGCCAGCATGCAGAGGTAATGGGTGCTGCTGTGCCTGCACTGAAGGCTGGCCATTACCACAGCTCTGCTTGCCATGTGTGCAACCGAGTTACTGGTCCCAGAGCTGCCTATTCTCAGAGCAGCAGCCTGGGAGGCACAGTGGGTTGAGGCTGGGATGCAGTTTCAGGCTGACAAGTAGCTGCTGCAGAAAAGGCGGGGTGGGGGGGATGTTTTAGGGGGAAAGTAGGGTTATGCCCAAGGGGACAAGGATGAGGGAGGTGGGTAGGTTTCAGTGCTGCTTCTGAAGATGAGCTTTCTGCTACCTCTCTGTCCCCAAGGCTTTACTTTGTGTGCTTGGTTTTTCTTTCTTCCCAGGGAAATGCCTAGATTCCCACTGATAAGGTCTCCCTCAGTGATTGCCAAACCTTGCATCTTTCCTGTAGTCTTGCTCGTCGTCTTCACTCCACTGAAAACCTGTAATCCCTTTTTATCCTTTCCAATTGTGCAGGTGAAATCTCCATGATTCCTACCACTTCTTCATGGCTGTGAACCTGAGATTTTACCTACATGGTGAGGATGCTTTCTTTGACATGGGAGAGGGAAAAGCAAAAATTTTATTGCAAAATGTTAGTGGTTATATTTTATCTGAAATATTGTGTAAAACTCTAATCACCTATTGGAGAAAGAAGATTCACATTTGGAGAAAGGCCGTATGAAAGGATGAGAGAGTATTTTGTATGGCTGAAAAAGTTGAGCTGTTTTTAAGGCTGGAGGGTGACAGAATGGCTTTCTGTATTTGTATAAGGGACTGAACTGAACACCAGGGAGGGAACAACTATTTAAGTCAAAGGACAGTGTTGGTATACGTGTGGATGATCCATCCATGGATAGTTACGGGCTGGAAACAGGGTAAAGTGTATTACTTCCAGTAAGAGGAGGTTTTAGAGCAATGGTCAAAGAATGGCTTTCAGATGAAATTTCCTGAGTGTATCTAAGGGCTTATATGATGTAGTTATGTATGATAATGAGGGAGAAAGCTCTGTGAGCCTGGAGGCCTCTTCCAATCTAATGAAGACTTTTTGTATTACTTTCATATAACTGATATTAATGATTTTGTAGAGTTAGTTAGTCTCAAGAGCATCCTTGAGAGTGGAATTTATTTCCTTTTTTGTGTAACAGAGCTTTTTCAGAAGCCTTATGGTGATTCCCAGGTTGTCTTTACGTTCTGAATTGCCCTTCTGCAGTTTTTCAGAGTTCACTCACATACCATTGTGGTTAACTTAAGAAAATGGATCTTTCCGATGTCTGTGATGAAGTACATTACCAAATATTAATGAGGTTGAATTGTAACAGGGGAAGAAGTGAAAAAGGCAATGCTGTACAGGAAGGACAGCAAACTGCGTGAAGGAAGAAGGACAGAAAGATTACTGAGATAGACACATCTGATCTGTTTCAGAGAAATAGGTGAACTTTTAGTGCTTATGTGAAACAGGCTTTTGAATTTTCTCACAGTTATCTGTAGGTGCCATTCTTTGGCAGTAAAAGTACACAGGCTTCATCTATTTCCTATCCTCAATTTTAAGATTAAACTTGATATTTTTTTTGTCTACTTTGGTTTCCGTGGGAGTCTTCCTTTTGTTTTTCAGTAAAATCTGGTTTTGGGACTATGATATGAGAAATCATCTCATTTTAAAGCATACACGAGTCTAGTTTAAACCAGTTTAGTTTGGTATCCATAGCTATGATGTTTCAAATCCATACATGAAATTTCTTCCTGTAGCATCTGTTTTTAAAGCCTGAGTTCTATTACATCTGTAAACCCACTAACTCAAATACTTTATGCAACATTTTATTCCTGAGTACCAAGTTTCATATTGTGAACTGCAGGATCTGCAGTGAAATACCAATTATTTAACTAGTTTGTGCCAGTAGCTATTTTAAGCTTGATCTTGTTTTCCAAGTACTAAACTATGGTATTCATACAGCAAATTTATAATTTATAAGTAAATGTACGAATATAGTAGAGTTTTAGAAGCATATAAATTTTAGTTAATCAAAAGAGTATTTTTCTCTTTGGTATTTGTGTATGTTAATTTACTGTTGAATTTACTTTATACAAACTGTTTATTATTCAGTGTTTTTATTTCTAAGGGCCAAATGTTTCAGTCTTTAGGGAAAGCACTCATTCACTTCACCAGGAACTTTGGTTGAATGAATGCCATGGGATTTGCCCCTAAATTCTAGGCCTACATCAAGCTGTAACAGAGATTTCTGTGTTCCATTAAAGAGCTGCCCTTCTGCAGTCTGAATTTAGTCCCCTTCCAGGCTATAGTACTTGTCTTTCAAATTATTTTTTTTTCATTATGAGCATTCCTCACTATGTTGTATTTGCCTTATTGTAATTCAGTTGTAATTTAACATTGTAGCCCAACATATGAATAAGTTCCACTTAGTCTCAGTATTCTGGCTTCTATTGGCCATGGTGAATACCTGTGCTAGCATGTAAGAGCAGCTGAAGTTTATGGTGATGCTTTCTGAGATAACTTCCAAGCTTCTTGAAAACATTGGGGAGAAAGGCAAAAGGAAAGCTAAAGATTTTCTTGAAGAGATTTTCTAATGTGAATTGTTCTTTAGGATAATCTAAAATTTTTTACTGACCATGGCAGTAAAAATACTCTGAAGCAACAGTCAGAAACTGAAGCTCTGAGCTCCTTAACATTTGCATCATAGAAAATCATCGTTTGAATTATATATTTGGCGTGTTGTAAGTTCCACAACAGTTTTCTGGATGCAGGGTGAAGACAGTTTCACAGCTTTTTTTCAGGAAAGCAAACCAAAAAAGATTGCTTCAAAGGAAGATCTGAAAACCCATCCGGGCTGTATTCCATCATTTAGAATCTCTTCTGCTTACGAGCTGCAATGTGGCATTGTATCATTGCACCTCTAGTTACTGATAGACTTTCTGGGCCATTCACGGAGATGCATCTTGACAAATAATGCTTCTCTTCTTGGGGAACTATTAGCAATAGTACTTTAGTTCAATCATGCACCTAGAGCTGACCAACACAGTCCCATATCCCTCCAAGGGTATAATCCAGAGGCAAATTACCACAGAAACGCAGTACTGGTGTTTTGGGTTTTGGTGTTGGGTTTATTTGTTGTTGTTTGGTTGGTTTTGGTTGGTTGTGGTTTTTTTTTGTTAGTTGGTTTTGTTTTTTTTTTTCATTGAGACACAATTTTTCACTTGCTTTCTCAATAAGAAAGAAAGGTCTTGTATGCTGGGGTTTAAGAAGTACAAACAATTTAACCTGCTAGCTTTTCAGATCAGATCAGTCACCTGAAAATCTTGATTGCTTAATCTATGAAACTGAGCACCTGATGTAAATCTGTTGTGAGCCTGAGAGCTTTCTTGCTTCTTACTTTTGAGCAGCTTCATTTTTATCATTGGCACTGATTGCCTCATTTAAATCAAGATGCTGCTTGTCACTCCAGTGGTAAAGGTTGGAAAATCTAATGGTCAGCAGGCATTCAGTCTTCAAGAAGGAGGAGCTGGGATCTTTTGGAATGGAGATCTGCTCTGAAAAGATAACATTTTCTTCATTTGACAGACCTAATGTGCTTTCGCTTGCCTCTCCACCCTCTGTGCCAAGTGTTTCCCTGTGCACTTAAACTGTGTGCTTTGCATAAGGCCTGCACGCATCTTGCCTCTTATACATTGATCCTCATGGGAAGAATTTCTGTGCTGTCCTTCAGTGTGATTTGAAGGTCACTGCACTTGTTGGTTGCATTCCTTCATGAATAGGTGGATATGGTGCCGGTTTTGCAGGACATAATCTACTTACGTACAGAGTGTAATCCAGTCCACTGGCTGAAGCAGACTTTTAAAAAAGCACTATTTAAGATAGTTGAATGCAATGAAATGAAAAAAAAAGTATGCAAGATGCAATCCTCTTCTTACTTCTCTTTTTTTTTTTTTTTTTTTTCCCAAGCATAAAACATGTATTTCTTTCATGACAGTATCAGTTTCAGTAACTTACAATACAAATAAAATGGCAATTCCCTTGGGAGCCTTTAGCTTCATGCAAATTCATGAATCAATGGAAATGAGAGCATGCTGTTAAAACTGTACATGAAATATAACAAATTAAAACATACATGCCTCTGAAATTCAAAACCTATTCCAATGAAGTATGTGATTTGGGGGGCAGCAGTAATTTTTATTACTATCTTATATATAGAATCATAGAATACTTAGGTTGGAAAGGACCTTAGGATCATCGAGTTCCAACCCCCCTGCCATGGGCAGGGACACCTCACACTAAACCATGCCACCCAAGGCTCTGTCCAGCCTGGCCTT
>JANRGW010005245.1:0-10275 GCA_024733675.1 Psilopsiagon aymara | reverse complement strand
CTCCGCTTCTGCATCCTGGGCATGACGTGCTGTGGTATGGAATACCTCTTTGGTCAGTTTGGGTCAGGTGTCCTGTCCCTGCTTCCTTACGGCTTCCCCTCCTCCCTGGCAGAGCATGAGGCTCAGAAAGTCCTTGGCCAGACAAAACATCACTAAGCTATAACTAAAAACATTGCTGTTATCAGCACTGTTTCCAGGCCGAAAGTCAAAACCACAGTGCTGCACCAGCTACTGAGAAGGAGAAAAATGACTGCTACTGCTGAACCCATGACAGCAAGCAACAGCTCCTTAAGACCTAAGAATCTTTTTCTTTTGTCCTCCTCTAGAGAGCTGATTTTAGTTAAAACTGCTCAGAGACAGTGACTGAGGCTCCATGGAAGCAAATGAAGTGCAATTAGTCCATGGCTGGGACACTGAAGTAAGCACTGTATCATCTCACCCATTATTTTAATTTGTGTAGAACTTCTAAAATATGCTGGGAGCCCCAAATAGGAGTGCTGGCAAACGTGAGCTTCACATGTGGTATGGTAGGATATACGTGGTTATAAGTGGCATATTACTGAAGGGTAGATGGAAGGTCTCTCATAAGCAGTTTTTCTAAACCTTGATAAATGCTGATGTTCCATCCTTTTAGTTAATAAAGGTGGCATTTATGGCTGCGTGTAATAAAGAAATGAAAGTTTTTTTTTTGCGTCATCTGTCAGAAGGCAAAGTTTGTCCAGTTTTACCATGCATGTAGCTTTTCATTGTTTGTGTAGTTTCTGTGGACATCCACATTGCCCATCTGTAGCTGCTTCTGAAGTGAACCTAATCATACATTGTTACACGATGAGTACAAATCCTGTGGCCTATGTATAATAAAACAACTGTGCATGCATTGTAATGGCATATTTAGCTGAGTGGTCTTGCTTGTTTTGTTGTGCTTCTGCTGTTGCCAGTACTTTCAGGATGCCGTTACAATACACATTAGGCAGTAGATGAATCATGCCTGTTCCCAGACCCCATCCCCTGCTAGCTTTTCTGTTGGGTTGAGATGACAAGTTGTGGTACTTTATGCATGATTACTTACTCTAAATATTTCTCATTTCTGTTTTACTTCTATTCTAAAATTGTTTTTCCTCAATTTGTTGCTGCGCCTTTGGTGTACACCTCAATCCCCACCTCTTCTCCCCTGCTATGTTTTATGTGCACAGTTATTTTACAGTTATTTGCAAATTGTCAACTACAGCTCTCTAAAATTCTAGAGACTCAGTGCTATTTGTACTCAATGATTTGCAAGTTGAAAAATGGAATTGTGCTTCTTGATATTTGGGCCAGTACAGGTTTTAACTGTCAGAGGTAGCATGTTTCAGTTTCCAGGGATAAAGTTGACTTGTGCATAGCAAGTGATGGCTATGAATGGACTGTTAACAGGTCTGTTTTTTATGAAAACAAGAATGAACTGTAAATGGGACTGAAAAGGAGACTAGCAAAAAATGTAACAGGTAAAAGTGATCTCAGTAGCTTGTAGAGTAGTTTTTAACCTATAGTTTTAGCGGTGCAATCCAGATGATTTGTATTCCTTATGGGTTAAAGATAAAGCTGATGATACACGGATTCAAAGCAGAAGGTTTAATCTTAATTTTGCAGAATTTCATGCTGATGCATCGCCACTTTCTTTTCACATGAGTGAAAAAATGTCTGTGAATCTTTGACTCTAAACTCAGGTTTTATTTTAACCAGTTTTAGGAATATGTCAAAGGGTTAATATCTAGACTTCCAGTATCATTCCATTTTCATCTTCACCAGATTGACTGAAGAGTTATTTGATTTCCTTTTAGGGCTGAGATTGGCAAACGCAGGCTGCTTGCAGAGGTATCAGCTGAATCTGCGCTGACTGCTGTTTACAAAGGGTTGTAAATGAATACACCTAGTGAATGTTTTGGATATAAGCAACAATTCTTGCTAGGTCTTGAACGTCTGTTACTGAGATCTGTAGACTCCCACACTGGGAAAATAATCTCTGTTTTCTCAAGTGTTTTTAAATTAAAGGTTTCTGATTTCATCCTACATGTTTCTATTTGGCCTTGAAATCATAGAATGGTATTTTGCTTTCTTTGGGCTTGAATTCTTGCCTGTTTATGCTTACACAAAACCAAGAGGGTATAGTATTAAAATACAGTCAGCTCCTCAGCTGGCATAAATCAGTGTAGTTCCACTGACTGCCCTGATTTAAGTCCAAATTTGATCAAATAATTTCAAATTGGGTTGCAGAATGAATTAAGTCTATATATAAAAAAACTCCCTAGGTGCCTACAACCCAAGTCTAATTTTCCAGTAGAAAGGCATCAGCTGCTAACTTGTGCATTCACTACCTCATATTAGCTCCTTATGGCTCTGTAACTGATATTGGCTGTGAAGTAGACACTCAGCCGCTTCTTTGGCCAGCAGAGAAGAGATGTTGGCTGCTGGCTCTCTTGAAAGAGCAGAGCTATAAAATAAGGAAATAATAAAACATGATGATTAGGTTAGAGTCACAAAATATTGTAAATAGCAGCATATTAGCCTTTCTGCTGTTTTTAAAGCCCTTTATATGTTGTCTAGCCAGCTTCCTGAATGTCCATGTTGTCTTTACTGTTTCACTGCCTATAGGTGATACATAAAGGGGGAAAAATAAACTGTTGGTGACCTTTCCTGTGTACTAAGGCCTGAAACAACTGTTTCCTTGAAAATTTTCTCTTTCAGAACTTCATCGTAACAATGAAGTTTCCTCTGTTCAGCTCTTATCCCACAAAGTCTTGGTAGCGTATAGGATAGTAGAGGGGAATTGTAGTGACCGATACTTGTATTATGCTTAAACTGGGATTTTTAACCCATCTATTCTTGTACACCTTCTGGTTCATCTAGAAGTATGGGTGCCTCAGAAAAGCAAACATCAATTAATAGTGTACCTTGTTAGAAGCTGCCATGCAAGGCCATGTAAGCAATTGTCAGGAGTGATTCACAGCCACGACTTGGTGTTTACATGTAAGCTTTTATCTTCTCTAGCGATAAGCTGGCTTGGCTTGTTTAAAGCCCTAAGAGTTGGAAGATACAGTCTTCAGCAGGAGTTCTGTTATGAATGACTTTTAATATGAGATCACATGTAAGCACTGAGTGGTGCCGAGTGTCCTGGGTGAGGAGCAGGTAAGAACAAATGTAAAACTGCAAGTCTGGCCCATTGCATTGTCTATCACATGTGTATGTGGATTTCAAAGGAAAGTTGAATCAAGGTGTGTAGGGCTTTAGTGCTGAGCCTTACATAAATCACCTTGTGCTTTGTGAAGGATTTGATTTCCAGCAAAAGCTTGGAAGTGTTTTGTACTATTATCCTCTCTGCCCCAAAGCTCATTATCATGGATTTCACATTCATTTTTGTAGACTTTTCCTGAGCTTTTACAAGCTCAGTAATTTTTCTGCAATTTTTTGGGGGACGAGGAGGGAAATAACTATTTTTTGTTTCTTTCCCTTTTGCTGCTGGGTGCTAGCACCAGGATAACTATGTGAGGGTACAGGCTTGTGACAATCCATAAAAATTTGGTCATTTGGCCAGGAAGACTAAGCTGCTTTTGAGATTGGTGCCCAACACTAGACACTACCCCTATCAAGGTGAGGGGGTAAGAGAGTTAAAAATCTTTCTGTGAGCCCAGACTGAAAGAACATGCTGTGTGAAGCCTCATTAGCCTGTTACCGGGGCACAGTATTGTTACAAGCCATGAGACACTCTTTGCTGATTCCAGCCTAGGAATGTCCACCTGTATGCAATTCCACCAGGTCTGCGGCCTAACAGATGGTCCTAACTAATGAGAAGAGTCCTTTTAATTAGTCCATCTAAAGACATTTATTCACACTGGAGGGCACTCCTAATAAAGTTTCAGTGACTAGGATCTGTGATGCTGGCTTCCAGCAGTCACCATCTGTTTGGGGGCAGAAACTGGCTGTGGTATCACTGCATGTATTTCTCACTCCAGTGGGCTGGAAACAGGTTTAAAGCATGGGGAAGGAGGGGGGAAAGGTCTCCTGGTTACTGTCTACAGCAGTTTGAAAGATCTGGTATCCCTGCTTCCAGATCTAGGATTACAACAGCTTATCCTGCTATCTCTAGCAGCAGTTATGGAAAGCAGCTTTAGAAATCATGCTGATTTCCTTTGGCAGCAGTTTTTTAATATTTGAGAATACTGCCAGTGTATTTGCTAAGGTTCTTTCTTAGGCTATTCCCCTATTTCTTAATTGAATATTGAAAATCCCTGTATTTTTAATGACTGTTAAAAATAATTAAAATAATTAGAATTAGAAATGTCATGTCAGTAATGCTTATTCTGGGAGTACAGGAGTCTGCATGCAAAAGAAGCCTAGCTGACTGCATGTTAAAGGGAACCACTTAATGGCAACATTCAATTAAAAATTAGGAGGGATGATAGGGAGTTGAAGCAGTACAATAGAAGATTTGCAAGGCTTTATTGCCCATGACTAGTTTTATTTATGTCCTTTGCATACTGACAAACTGGTTCAGTTAATGGGATAATTAAACCAAGGGGAAATTACAAAATTTTCTGGAGAAGAAACACATGCTAGTGATGAGACAGGAACTGTGGGAATTCAGCATCCTGTAGGATAATTCTGCCTGTAAGTGTTGTTTATATATTAGATGAACTTGCAGCTCTTCCCTGGAATTCTCCCAGATCCTCTTCACTATCACACCTGACCCAAAATTGAGCTTTATTTTCCTTTAGGTTTTAATTTTCTTTGATGAAAGCTTTTTGCAGGAAAAGGGCAGTGAAACTATTAGACCTTTTACATTTTAGTAAAGACTTTCTGATAAATTTTGACCTGACAGAGTGAGAACTGTTGAGAGATCGTAGAATCACAGAATAGTTAGGGTTGGAAAGGACCTTAAGATCATCAAGTTCCACCCCCCTGCCATGAGCAGGAAAAAAAAATCTCCTAAATTATTGTGCTTCTTACCTTTCTCCTCCTCTTCCCAGTAAATGAATGTTATATACACCATTTATTTTCTGCCTTCTGTTTTCATTTTCGTGTCCTTAAGCTTTTTCTGAAATTCTTTTTCTCTGTAAAAACTCAGACACTGGTGCCAATAGCACTTCTGTAGCAGGTATTACTTAAAAAATAAGCCCCCAAATAATGAAACATACTAAAACCAACATAATTTCACAATGTCATAATAATCAAAGGTCTGGTAGAAGCAGTGGTGCTCGTTTTGATTAGTACACTTATTTTGATATCTCTCTGTGTCAATGTGATCAGATTTTCATTGTTAGATTACCTGCCTCTGAAGAGTAGGCTTGAGTTTGTATTCATCCACCTGTCAATATTGCAGTGAAACTCCTTCAAACTACATTTAGTTGTTGTTTTGTGGATATTTGCCATTTTGTTGAAACTGGGAGACTGACTTTTGGCAGATAAATGTGCCTGACCTTTCCTTGGAAGGACCATTTCCCTCCTCTTCCCCTTTCCTTTTGTCCAATGGCAAATTGGTTGAAGAGAGCCTTGTGACAGCATGTGTGCAAAGCACTTGAGAAATTATGGCTCCCACTAAAAAAGTCCTACAGCTTGGCTAACTATGAAGATGGTGATTGTGCTGAAACCCTTATTGACACAATGCCTGAGTTGCAGTTTTTTGTTGCAGTGCTGCCTAGTCACGGGCCAGGATCCTGCTGTTTCAGATGTTAGACAAACACAGAACAAGGTGTCTTTGCTTCAAAAAGTCTGTGTTAAGTACCAAATGGCAGCAGATTGGGGCAAACAAAATAATGATGCAGCTCTAGGCAAACCCAGTTGCAGGCTGTTACCAAGCACCACACACAGGCATGGTTACAAAAATTACAGGAAATGCATGTTAGTCATGAAGAGATTCATAAGGGAAAATAAAAATGTGTATCTAAGAACTTAGTAATGAGTATTAGATTGGCTCATGAGCTGATTGCACAGCACAGTTAATGCTTTGAGGTTGGTGTTTTTTTTTTTTTAATAGAGATTAGCTGATAGTTGAGGCGAAAGTTTTTGTAAAGAACAAGAGCTTAAAATACTTGTAAATTACGGGAAAGAAAATCATAGGGAGGGACGTTCATAGGAAGACAAAAATTAGGTGAAATGGAGTAAGTGGAGATGGGAGTTTTACTGTGGAAGGAAACGGCTGAAAAGAAGCTGAGAAAGATGTGTGCTGAGAGGAGGAATGGAAAGTGAATTGCAGGTGAGGACTGATTTCAACAAGATTCGATGAGAAGTGAAGTGTGATGGTAGGAGGAGGGCTGCTTGTTCTAGTTTCTAAAGACATACAACAGATGGCAGTAACTCCAGTTTGAAGACCTGGTAGTCCAAAGGTCATGGTAGTGAGAATTTTCTGGTAGGCTTTGTCTCAACAGTTAAGCTTCTGGGTATTCATTTGAAATAGATGATTTTTTTCTGAAAGATGATGAAGTTAGAAGACCCGCCATCAGTAACTTCTCATGGTATTGGTGTGGGTAATATTCATGGTGCTGCTGCTACACCATTGAATTTATTGCACCATATGTCCTCCTGGGGTGTCTAGTTTATCTGGGCACACTTGGCTTTTCTAAATAACCTATGGTGCCTTGGCTTGGGCTGGTTTCTTAGCCTTGAAGCTCCCGTAGGAAAACTCACTGCTGAAAAGAAGAGCTTGTTTCTAAGCCACTTAAAAGGCAAATCTTGTGTTGTTACAGCAGAGTATCGTTTTAATGCTGGTAGCACCTGATAAGAGGATTGTGTTTACCCAAAGGACAGGTGTAGCAATAGCCTTGGGCTTCACTCATGCTCCCTCTGATATGTTGGCATAAGCTTGTAGGCTTTTCTCCTAGAGTAAATTGCTTTCATTACCTCTGGCCATGGAGCTGTTTCTACACAAAATATACCTGGAAAACCTGACTGAGTTTATGTTGCAACTGCTCAGGTTTTCTCTGTTGCTATCACTAGTTGAGCTCTGAAGATTACAGTAGCTGGGGAAGGTTTTAGTTGAAAAAGCCTACAATAGAGGAAGATCTGAAGAGGAGCGTGCCTTCATCTCAACAGATCCTTAGGAGAGGTGTAGCAGTGCATATTTGTTCCAGTTCATGGAACGTCAGGCAAAGATTCAACTCTCTTCATTTAATTGCTTCATATAGTGGGTGATGTAAAACTCTGGTGCTATTCTCATAAACATAAAAGCCTATAATTTCTGCATCTATCTAAGCAATTACTTTTAGTAGTGAAGATTTCTGGATTGTCTTCTGTGATTCATGGAAGTCCTGTCAGGCTCAAGTAACCAAGTCTGTGCTTTTCAAAAAGCCGATTCTAGATCAGATAATAATAACACAACTTAGAGAACAAATTCTGATGTTTGAAAGCTTATTTAGCTTTACAGCAGAACAAAATGGATCTTTTTGCGCATGGGATCTGAAGCTGTATTGAAGCTCCAGTTTCCAGGAAAATACCTGTTTCACTCTGAGACTCTGAAAATGAGTGAAAATGTCATCATGGGTCTCACCAAATCTACCATCAAAAATGTCATTAAAATGAGCAAGTTTCCATGAAATGTCTTTTGACAGAAATTGCATGATCAGAACTTCTGTGAGCAGTGCCATTCATTCCTATTCCAGCCTGCGTATTTCATTTTTTAGAGTTTTTGTGGTTTGAAGTTTTCTGACTGTTTAAGTTCCTCTGTGAAGGAGCATAAATCAGGAAACTACAGAACAAAAAGAGGAGCGGAGAGACTGTGAAAACGGGTTACTGAGGACAATAGGGAAAAAAAAAATAATCGTAATTACAATCCAAATTGAAAACAAATGCAAGGATATATTTTCCTCTTTCTTTAGCTATATTCATCTGGGTTACCTTTCCCTTTTCTTTCATGCATGTTGTCTGAGTTTTAGTTATAAAACATGCAGAAGAGAAGTTAATTTTAGCTCTTGTGAGTTGTGGTTGTGCCTTTCATTTTCCTGCAGATGTTCTGCACAGCAAGACAGGCTTGTTGGGTCTGTTGCATTCTGCCCACAAAACATTACTAACATGCAGCTGTACAGAAACATCTGGATAGCTTGGCTTAAAGAATTTTGAATATGTGCATGTGAATTTCTTTCTCTAGCTTTGTTGCCTGAATGTTTCATTGGCTGCTATTTCTCTGACTTGAGCAGTGGAGGACTTTATCTTCTTTCTGTCTTCCCCCCAATCCCCTGCTGCATATTTTTTTAATACTTCTGGCCTCTTCCAGTAAGGCTAGAGCACACGTAAACTTATTTCTGGGATGGAGGAGTAGGAGGAGAAATGGAAAGCTGCTTATTTTCAGCTCAAGCCTTGGGTGCCTGCTGACCATCACATACAGGCTCATGCAATTGATGGTGCGTTGAAATGATGCACTCGAAGTTAACTGCATTGAACTTGTATGGGTGCAAAACCAGAAGTGACTAAAGCCACTGGCTTCCTATTTAATTGCATTCTGAGTGCAACAATGGCTAATAACCTAATCAGGTAGGCAGAAAAGAAGCTGTCTTTAGCAAGGTTTACTGGTGCACCTATGTAGCAGAGCAGATGACAATATGCTTACTCTGCTTGTGGTTTTATTTGGCCAGATGTGAGCCAGATGTGAACAAATATAGTTGTCTTAGTAATATGTTATACCAGTAAGCTTTTTATTTCAACTAATGCCAGTTTTTGTCTAGACAGAGACTGGACATTAAGGGAGCAGAGTATGAGCAGACTTACCTAGGTGCACTCAGTGGCAGAAGCTTTCCTACTGATAGACCAATTTAGCTTTGTCAAGGTCAAGGAAGGCTGTATGTGGAAGGTCATCTTGGGCTTCTTCATGGCTTTGCCTATTAACCATCAGTTTCCCCTCTTTTCTATTCATACATGTGTTTTTAGCAGTAATTGCTCTTTCCTCCGGGTTTCCAGATTTGGGGACCATATCAAGGCCTGTAAGGGAGCTTTATTATTTATATTACTCCCCTCTGAGGATATATTCTCTGGCTCCATCTACTTCATGAGTTCCCAGCCATTGCTGTCCATTGCACAAGAGGACTGAAGAAGTTATGTGAATGGGACAACTTCCTACTTTGGTCTTCCTGTCGCCGCTTCTTTTTTTTTTGGTGTGCACTGAACACAATGGCTTTACAGTTAATGTCATCCTTGCAATGCATAGGAAGACATTATTCAATAGTTTTGTATATTTCAAATGTGAAAAATGCAGCGTCAAAAGGCAGTTTTGTCCTACCTTTAATGATCAACTGAAGTAATTGGAAAGAAAATACTTAATTCTGAAAATTCAGACCTGTCTTTGACAATTTGATATTGCTTCCCACTAATATCACCATTAATTTACCTTGTTGATAGAGTTGCACTCATGAAGCAATTGTTCTAATGAGCTAGAAGCACCACAGAACAGAAAAATCTTGTTCAGTTCCTTATGATTTGCAGCTTAGTTTCATCTAAAAGAGTTGCACTGAATTGGTGGCTACTTAGATTCTTGTCTAATGAGGGAAAGCATAGGCAATAAAGATACTTGTTTACTTCAAGGACCAGGAAATTTAAGAAAGCTGAGTGGGCTGCTATTTCTGTCAAGAAAATACTTCTCTTGCAATTATAATCATTTTTTCATACTAGCAAAACAAAATGCTGTCAGTTTGTTCTTGATAAAATACATTCTAAACTATAGGAGAAATCTTAGAATAAATAAGCTGTTGCTAACCCTGTTTTCTTGAAGGTGAGGCTGATGCTCCATCACTAGCTTGGCTGACTCACAGAATGGTGGCAACCACATTTGTTGTGGAATCTTATTTAATCACTTTATCTTATGTGTTCATTTTGAATACTTGTGTCTTAGTTTCTAGCATACTTTATTTTTTTGTGAGCAGCCTGGGGAATATTAAGTTACACAAGCAAGTATTAGGGTAGGTGCCTTTCTTCATTGTTTGCAACACAGCTGGGAAGGATGCTCTTTAGACTAAGGTCTTGCCAGCCTCTGGGTAAGATGCTGAACTGGATTCTGGCCTTTGGGTTTGGGCTAAACCCCGTCTTTTGTAGGTGCTCTTGACTGCAGAAGGAGTGTTTTGTAAGCTCTTCTTGTGACAGCTCTAACTAGAGATAACTGAGCATTCAGAAGCTGCTCTAGGCAATATCAAAATGGAAAGGTGTTTTTTTTGTTGTTTTGTTGCTTGTTTGGTTTTTGTTTTTTGTTTTATTTGTGTTTTTGTTTTTTTTTTTTGTTTTTTTTTTTTTTTTTTTTTTTTTTTTTTTTTTTTTTTGGGG
>JANRGW010005244.1:46013-59523 GCA_024733675.1 Psilopsiagon aymara | reverse complement strand
ATATGAGGAAGAAGTTCTTTACTGTAAGGGTGGTGAGGGACTGGAATGGGTTGCCCAGGGAAGTTGTGAATGCTCCAACCCTGGCGGTGTTCAAGGCCAGGTTGGACAGAGCCTTGGGTGCCATGGTTTAGTGTGAGGTGTCCCTGGACATGGCAGGGGGGTTGGAACTGGATGATCATAAGGTCCTTTCCAACCCAAACCATTCTATGATTCTATGATTCCATTAATTAATTCTGGCCATTCTCTCCACCCTCCTTTCTTTAAATGTGCCCTGGGAATACATCACTAATTCCCACATTTCACAAGCACATATTTTTGCTGCAGCACAACAAAGAATCAAGTAGGGGGGCAGGAGTGTTTCACTGATAATGAAATGCAAATCCATGAAAATGGATTAAAGAGATAAATAGAACTTTTCTGAAATTGGTGATAACTATACATTTTGCCTGGTAAATGGTAAAATACTTGCAATGCCTGGACACAATGTTCTTCCGCAAAACAAGCCATTAATTGATAGAATGCTGGTAGCTGCATTAAACATTTTGTTGTTGTTAAAGAGTCTCTATGAAATTGTCCTCTGTGAATATACAAATCCAAGTAAAATTAAATGTTTCAGACAGAAAACTCATGTTCAGCTTACAGCTTGATTAACTGCATTTTGGTAAAGGACCAACACAATCAGAAGAGAGTCCTTTTACTCTTCTCCTCCCTACCTGTCTTTGTCAGCAAATAAAAGGCATAGTTCTGTTTTTCAATACTCAGAATGGCCAAAGTATCGCTGTTACAGCAGAATTACTGCAAAGGTACTGTGCAGTTGACCTGTACATGCACAGCAAATCCAGAGTTAGATTGTTATATCAGACATGAGATTTTCCCAGTTTTCCCAGATACAAATGTAAGAGTAATCACGGACAGATTGAGTACATTCTGTTTCTTAGGGACTTCTTTTCTGTAGTCCGCATGGCATACTGCAAGGTGGAACCACAAGCTATTGCATGATCTTCTAATTTATGGGTAGAACAGTGGCATGTGAAGGTTAGCACATAATGTCTTTAGCAGTGTGGTGGTAGTTTTGATGCAGGGCCATTAAGAATTGAATAATAATAATAAATGATTTCATTTTAGTCAGTACTTAGTAACAGCTCATCTGTGCTAAGCAAAGCCTGAATAGATGACCCTGCAGCATGAGACACTTCTTTCTGGTCTGTTCTACAGCCCATCCTGATCAGAAACTGGAAACGTTTCCTTGTTCATATTTTTGTTCCCATTTCAGAAATATTAAATGCCCATCTGTAACTTTTCCACAGTATAAACTCACTTAATTACTTCTGAATAAGAAATCACTATCCTTGAAGCTTAATGAGATGTTTTACAGACCACAATTGCAGGGTGTTCATTTCTATAAGGAAGACAGAAAGCACTATAAAACTGAACGTAAAATTAGACTTCAGACATACTGAACAGTTCAGTTTGGGCTATTGAAGATGAAAGGCTGAGACTGCTGTCCCCTGTTTGTGTCCATCTGGGGTGTGTCTGCACCTTAACTGGTGCAAAAGCTCTTATTTTTTCACTGGAGATTTTTCTATGCTGTGTTTCATCTGACCTTTTTTATATGTCTGAGAAAAGATGAACCAAACCCTCATATGCTGTGAAATGAGCCTAATGTGACCAGCGCAGGTGCACACACCCACACTCCAAGTCTCTGTGTTAGTTGTGTGAATCCCTCCCCCTGCAATAGCCTCACTTGCCTGTGGCCCCGTTCCAAAATCCACTATGGCATCTCTAGTGTCCCAGCTGACCTGAGCCTACAGGAACAGCTAGATGTGCCTGGTGACAGAGAACAAGGTCTTCTCTTGCTTCCTCTTCCTGATCGTTTAGTGGCAGGTTTGCACTCTCAGTTTTCCCCCTCATTTTACTTTTCCCTGGTGTCTTTGGAGGCAGCAGCTGCCCCTTATATTGTTGCATGACAACAAAATAGGAGCTGAAGAATGTAAAAATACATTTAGCAAATGAATCACCAGAGTTTTTGATTTTACCTAACAGTGAAGCTCTGGACTCAGAGTAAGATAATGTGGATTTGCATCCCTCAGGTTTTCTTTCAACCAATAGTTCTTTCAGCAAATTGACAGTAGATGAGCACATCTACTTTTAACTCATTTCTGTAACAAACACATGAGAAAAAAAACTAAGAAGCAGATACCTGCTTCTTGAGTACTGCAAATTTTCTAGGTACAGATCCTAGAATCAATGCTTAAATCCCCCCCCCCCCCCAAACTGTCAGACCCATTGCCATAAGAGATTTTGCTCTTTACATACAGACTAGAATTCTCAAAGGAACACCTCTGATTGCATCTATTCTTAAGACATTTTATAAGGGAATGTAGGGACAGGACAAGGGGGAATGGCTTTAACCTGCCAGACGGGAGACTGAAATGACCCTGAGAGGGTGCTGAGGCATTGGCACAGGGTGCCCAGAGAAGTGTGGCTTCCCCATCCCTGGCAGTGTTCAAGTCCAGGTTGGACACAATGGCTTGGAGCAAGCTGCTCTAGCAGAATGCATCCCTGCCCTTGGCAGGGGTTGGAATTGGATGAGCTTTAAGGTCCCTCCCAGCCCAACCCATTCTATAATTCTGTGTTATGATGCTATGATTCTGGGACATGGCTTTTTCTGGTACCAAAGACAACTGACACTTCAGGAAGGCTCCGTGCTCATCACTACAGCAAAAAAAATCAGGAAAACTTATCCAAATTACATAACTATATGGATGTAAAATGACTTAAAGTACGACACATTATATCCACACTGATTTTCTAATAATATGTATTTACATTGCTTCATTAAACCATTAAAAATTAATTTGGAATTAATTTCCTGCAATCTCCTGTGCAAACAAATTCTTACGGAAAGAGGTGATTGCATCTCTTTGGGCTGGCATAGATCTAGTATGTCTGCCTTGATATTTAGCATGCAGTCATTCATGACATTAAGAACTTTAAAAAGATTCATGTACAAAAGCAATTAAGATAATAGTTTTATCTTCCTGTGCTATGAATTAAAGTCATATTCTGGTGCTTGTTGTAATTCAGTAAGTACTTCCTAAGTTTTTCAAAGAGGTAGCATGGCCATGGCTCCTCTATAGTCATGCTCTAATACAAAGCATGTAAAGGTCATTTAGAGGAACTAGCCTAGGGTCTGTCCTATGCTAAGTTTACTCAAACATTTTGCTATTCTTTGTAATGTGAAAACCTATTCTAGCCTTGAAACAGTTCACTTTCCCATAGACAGTAGGTGGAGGCAGTTTATTTCTGTCTGAACCTAACAGCAGATGCACTGTATTAATTAGAATTTGGATTCGTAACCACCTGGCCACACAGTTTTTGGTCTGCCTATAAATAAGCAGTATGTGTTCGCCTCCACACTCAGTGTACTGTAAACCACACAGAAGCAAGGGATTTAAGCAAGGGAGAACTGCAGCTAAATGGCAAGTAGCCAACAGGTCACAGGCAAAGCAGAGCTGCTCAGAGACTTGAAAGGAGGACAAGGAACCTGATCAGGTGTAAATTACAGCCATAGGTATGGGGCAAGCAAAGGCAAAAGGCCAAAGAGCTGGGAACTGAAAGAGTTGAAGTAAGAGGTGATGAAAATCTGTACAACAACACAAGTTTTAAAGCAGGGAAAGACAGGTCTGAACAGTGGTTCGGGCTTGCACATTTGATAGGAAGGTCAATAGTAAAAGAAGTCAAATGAAAGGCTTTTTTTTAATTTTTCAAATGAAACCCTTTTTCTTTCCTTCCTTCCTCCTTTACTTCCTCCATTCCTTCCTTCTTTCTCTCCTTCCTTTCTTCCTTCCTTCATCCCTCCTCACTTCCTCCCTTTCTTCCTTCCTTCCATCGCAAGAGGATGTAGAGCTTCAGCTGCCTTACCTCTATCAGGCTATTGATTTCAGCAACCCTTATGCACATAAAGTCAGGTGAAGCAGGTGATCCAGAGTGCACTTTTCACGTGATGAACAGGCAATTTTCAAAGGCAGAACGAGTCTACCATATTTTCTGTGTCGCCGACTGAAGCAGTGATGATGTTTCCTAAGGTGCCTCTCCCTCCTTACAGACGCGCTCTCGCAGGCAGCAGAGCAGAGGAGCCAGCTTGGGCACCACATTCGGTTCTCTTTGACCTGCTATCCATTTGAAGCACATCTGAACATTTTTTACCCTTCATTGGCTTTGATGATTCTCAGTTCCCTTTTCATTCTTCTTTTTACGTATCCTCCAAAGGACCTTTCTCACTCTGGACCAGCTGACGTATTGCTTAGTGTCCAGTCTCCATTAGCCCCCTTCCAGATATACAGAAGACATTTTTGGATACCCTACCACACAGCCTCTTTAGATGCCAGGATCCCCCCAAAATCATCCAAAAACTCTACTGCCCTGAAAATCCCCTATGAAGCTCTTTTTTATTGAGCCTGCTGAGAAAAAGAACCTCAAGAAATCACCCATTGCAGACTGACAAAGGAACAAAATGTTTCCTTGATGTTGTCCCGTCCCTTTGCATAAGGCTTTTTTCTCCTGCCTTATGCTTTGCATACGGGCTCTCAGGGACAAAGGCTGTCATCTTAATCCAGCACAATGGTTCATGATGAGACCTTTAGGCATCACAGTAATATAAACTGCATTAAGAAAATACATACGATGGTTATGCCTAAGGAGTGCTTGAGAGAAAATCTACCTGGTCACTTCACATGTCTGGACCTTTGTTTGGTCAAGGTCAAAGAGGTGAAAAAGCAAAGCTTTCTCAGTAAAATTTCCCAACCTTTCCTCATCCAAGTCATTTTTTCAAGTTCTTTTTATTGTTACTTGTCACATTACAGTTCCGCACAGTTAAAAAATAGCGTAGAAGCTACAGTTATTATAGTTATTAACATTTTATGGCCTTGTTATTCATACCTTAAGCTCCTTAAAATGAAGTGGTGCATTTTAAGAGAGCAGCATGTATTTAATTGATTCCACTGTAAAAAGGTTGTGCTACTTCAGTGATTTCCAATCTTTTTCCTTGAGTTTTGCTGCTATTAATGATGACAATATGAATTGTATCTCTTTAAGAGAAATGGTACAAAACAGTTCAAATTTTCTTATTGTGCTGTATATCTGTGTTTAGTTTGAGCATTTTCTCCTCTTTCATGATCAAACACTGTGGAATTACCTGCAGTGTTCTGAGCTACCTGTTCATGCACATATCTACCTCTGCAGACCAAAATGTCTTGGATTCATTTGCAGTATAATTAATCTTGAATTATAAACATTTGCTATGGTGTAAGTACATAACCTTTGAGAGCTACCAGCAAGTTTCTGAGTCTGTGAGAGAAATTTATCTCACCTAACTTTAGATGCCTGTAGAGTACTTATACTTGCAGTAACTTCTTTAAAATCCACTTCCAATGACCACAGAGAAACAGGACTTCTCACTTGAACAATCTTAGGCATATATTGCACCATAAGATCAGCCTTTCTATAGAAAGACCCCTTTTTCTCTCTTGATTGAGTGGGGATTCTATAGTAATAGTCAAGGAGATAATATCCCAGTTAGCGCCTGTGTGGTGGCAGCTTTCTTGTGTGCCAAAGTTTCTCTGTGTCAAGTCCCAAGCTCTAAATATGCAGTACACATTTCCCTTCTGTTTTGTACACTGTCTCTATCAAGAGATGGGCACAAACTGTCTCTTAACACTTATGTGAGGCAAGCACAATGGTCTTTATTCACCACAGGGGATTGTAGTTATTAAAACAGAAACCTAAAACGATTCTGGTCTGTCTAGAGTACAGAAAAACAGTTTCCTTATCTTTTCTGACTGAAAGAACTTCCAACACCTGCATTTGGATGACAAAGCTTATATTTCAATGAGGTCAGGAAGGTCAGAACCAAGAGAATGAAAAAAAACCATAGGCAATTAAATTACAGAACAGTGATAAAGTCAAAGTAGTATATGTTCACATTACCTTTCCCTGACTACATGAGTCATTACAATTTGGACACTTCAGTGTCCTGGCAAAGACTGATGGAATAGAAAATGGCCTCTCATAAATTCATTGTCATAAAATAGGGTAATGAGAAAGAAAAGCAGTACAAATGTAAACCATTCTTCTCTACATCACATACCCATACACCTGGCACATTTTTGCCCTGCTGGCAGCTTCTGCTCTGGAAAGAGCCAGAAGCTGAATGTGGCATACCCGCTGCCAAACACACAGAAAAGGACAGAGGTGTACTGTAACTTAAGCAGCACAAGCACAGTGCCAGGACAGTGTCTGGAAGGTCACATAACATCTGCCTGTGTGTTTCAGCTATTCTGAACACTCAAAATATGCTTAATGTATGTATTTTTTATTTTTCTATTTTTAAGTCTTAAAAAAAAGAAAGGAGAAGTGGAAACAGTACAAAACTCCGTAATTGTGATGGCACAACAACAAAATAGGATACAAGCTTTGCTGGACCACTGATCTGAAAATCTCAAGACACTTCCAAATGCAGACAAATTCTCTTTCCAAGAAAATGGATTTTTTTTTTCTTCTTATTTTCCACAAACACACAGAGCAAAACAGGACTAAAAAGACTGTTGTACCTGAGTTGTTCTGCATTTCTAGACCTGAGCTGAGTAACCTGTTGATCTGACTTGCTCAATCCATGTCAGAGAAAGAAAACTCACCTAGGTAGTCTTCTCCTGAGTTTCCTAATACAATGAATAGTCAAAAAAAAGGATACAAAAAACATGAGGGGCATTATGAAGAACCTGGAGTATTTAGGTTACAAGATCATAGAACTGTAGAATGGTTTGCCTGGAAGGGATCTTTAAACGTCATCTAATTCAACCCCCCTTCAATGAACAGGGACACCTTCAACTCAACCAGGCTGCTAAGAGCCCCATCCAACCTGACCTTGAATGTTTCTAGGGTTGGGAAGCATCCAAGATCTTGTAGCTGTTCTTTAACTACATCTATTTATTAAATGAAGAATCTCTATACTGATTACAGGCTTAGCATTGCTGCCTACATAAGATAGTAATGAAAGATTTACAACTGAAGGCATTGAGAGCTATAAGACACATACTGACTGCTAGTTTAGTATTCTCTTTCCACCACTTGTTTGGATATTGGACTGATGCCTTCAGCCCTCTCAGGTGTGGGGCTGAGCCCTTGGCCAAAAATAGCTGTCAATGTTACTGATCCATCATGCAGGGAGAAACAGACTTGAATCATCACAAGCAAATTAGTTGGTAGTTAGAAGCCAGTAGTGGAAGAAACTTTTCTCAGTGTTTGATCCTCCATGCCCTCTCTCCACAACTGTAAAATCAATCTCCTTAAAATGTTTATGTTGCTGAAACCATCCTAAATTCAGCATTATAGTATGCACCATAGATTGCAGCGCTGCACAATTGGTGGTGACTTCTGTGGTGGGAATTTGTTGCACCTGATTTTATCCAACTAAAAGTCAGGCTTCTATTCCCACCCGGGAAATAGAAGATCCATTGTTGGGTCCCTTGTTGCAGGTAACACTCCCTCTTCATGATCACTGCCATTAATCATGGAGGAGATCCCTTCCTAATAATGAAATTATCACTATGGCAGTTCTTCTGGGCTTTATGAGGCAAGCATGAACAGACTTGAATTCTTGCACAGATTAAATAGGGGGCTAGATAAGGGATAACTTGGATTACCAAAGGTAGATAAAATTACATAATTTCAGAGGTGTCAGTGTTCAAGAGTGTCTCTGTCCCTCAGCTTAAATAAGAATGCAATCCCATTAATGTTTCCCCATAAATTTTTCCTCCTGACCCTCACATTTTTCAGCTCTTCTTCTTTGCTGCTCTTGATTTGCTCTTACTTCATGTGAAAAAGTGAATAAGGAAGGCCACATTTTTTTACTAATGTCTGCAAGAAAACAATGATTTTTTTCAAACACTATAATATAGAATATAATGAGATTGAAAACACACATAATTTCTCCATACTTTAGTATTTCCTCTTACTTCTTTCTTTCATTGGATTATTTCATATACACAAACTATTTCTCCTCCCAAAATGTGAATCTCATTGTTTGCTGATTTCTGCCTGTTCTTCAAAGCCCTTTGTTTCTTTCTATTTCTGTTTGTTTGTTTTTCACAACTTTCTCCAATATCTGTGCACTTAATCCTTGTTCGTCATCAGTAATGAACATGTTAATTAAAATATTGAAACACTTTTGAGCTTCTTTGACACCTCTGCTGTATCCAGTATGTACTGCTACTGACTTTGATACTAACAAACATCTGCTGTTAACTGACTGATCATAGCTTGGAGAACTGCAGTCTTCACTGGGTAAGAAACTGCCTGAATGGCTGTGTCCAAGGAGCGGTGGTGAATGGGGCTAAATCCAGCTGGTAGCCCATCACAAGAGGTGTTCTCCAGGGCTCAGTATTAGGGCCAGGTTGTTTAATATCTCTGTTAGTGATCTAGACAAGAACATTGAGTGCACCCTTAGTAGATTTGCAGACAACTCCAATTTGGGGGAGAATGTTAATCTGCTTGAGGGTAGGAAGGCTCTCCAGAGGGATCTGGATAGGCTGAATCAATGGGGCAAGGCCAATTGTATGAGATTCAACAAGGCAAAATTCCTGGTCCTTCACTTTGGTCACAACGGCCCCATGCAGCACTCCAGGCTTGGGGAAGAGTGGCAGGGAAGATGCCTGGTGGAAAAGGACCTGGGGGTGCTGACTGACACAGCTGAACATGATCTGGCTTGTGCCCATGGAGCCAAGAAGCCCAATGGCATTCTGATCTGTATCAGCACCAGTGTGGCAGTAGGACCAGGGCAGAGACTGTCCCCCTGTACCAGGCACTGGTGGGGCCACGTCTTGAATTCTGCATTCATTTTTGGGTCCATCACTACAAGAGAGACACTGAGGTGCTGGAGTGGGGACAGAGAAGAGTGACAAAGATTGTGAAGGAGTCCAAGAAGGAACAGCTGAGAAAGCTGGTTTTGCCAAGCACAGGAACAGGCTGCCCATGGAACTGATAGGGTCACTACTCCTGGAGGTATTGAAAAGATGTGTAGATGAGATGCTTAGGTACGTGGCTTAGTGTTAAACTTGACAGTGAAGGGTTAACAGCTGGACCTGATGATCTTACAGGTCTTTTCCAGCCTAGATTATTCAATGCTTATAAACACACTATTTTTACAATAGCTGACGTATTGTATTATTCATGCACTTGTAGTTTTTACAGGAAAAGTTAAATAATTAAACATTATTTTACCACTTGTGCTCTTTCTCTCAAAATAAACAAATTGAAATTATTAGCTCCAACTGAAGTATATTTGTGTATTCCTGATTCTCCTGCGAGGCTATTGCATAAGCACACGGGGGTCAAAAAAGAGAGCTGCTAGGAAGAAAAGAAGTGTCTGCCAAATATTGTTGAGCAATGTATTAACATTATTGAAATTCCTTTTAAAGAACAGTCCTTCCCCCCACAGTTTCTTCTTGACAGGTGTCAGTTGATGAAGAGATGAGTGCGGGGGTGGGTGTTCTTATCTAAAAGGATTTTAAATAATGTTACTGACATTATTTGCATCAAAATTACTGCCTAAGTAATGCTATAAGGGAGTTTTGTCTTTTACAGGGTATTCAATTACATTACATTGCTCAGTCGCCTCACCTTTCAAACTCCCTTCTTCCCTGTGTGGGACTTACATGTTTCCTGAGGTATAAGATGCCACAATGACACAGGATCGGTCACCGTTATTAATCGGACATTTCACAAACATTGGTCTAAGGAGACACAAGTGAGCTTCGAGGGCTTGAAGTGCAGACTTGGTTCGCTGTGAACATGCGGCAGCTCATTTTGCAGCTATGGAGTGATGGGGTTCTGAGGCACTTGGTATGGGTGATTTGGTTTACTCTGTGCTTTAAACACAGCTGAAAAACAGCAGAAGATTTCTAGCATTATAGTTCTGCTCTGTGCTCTTCTCCTCCTGTTTTGCTTTCTGATCTATTTAAAAAGAAGAAAAAGTGTTTTTCAGTCTCTCTGTGTGAGTGGCCTCCTTTGAAGTAGAACTAATAGCATATTTTTGCCTTAAACTGGCTCTAAAAAGTAGGAATAATAAAATCATGATGCATCTATTGAACTTATTTGTGCATATCTAGAGATGTCAACAAAGAGGCTGGCAAAGTTTTAAAGAGTGGCAGATGATGTGTTGCAGGGAAAGTTTACATTTTAATAACTATGTCCAAAACTGGCTGTTGTTGATAAACACAAGAATTGTGCTCTTCTCAATACATTACAAGGAATAATTAGCAGCTGAAATGAGGAAACTAAGAATATGATTTCTTTTAATTCTTTGTCTGACTCTAGTGGTAACTCATTATAGAGTAGCTATATAATAGAATAGATTAGCTTTTGTTCCCGTAACCTCAGTGAACTGATGGAGCAGTGTTTGAGGTTCTTGCAGGATGACTCCTAGTTTAAAATATCTTTCCTAATAAGGGTTTCCAAAATTAGAAATGCTGTGAATTGTGGGTCTTTTTCAGAAATTATTACCCTATTTATACAGGAAAAACAGCATTAAATAGTCCTAAACTGAAAAAGTACCAACAGAGTAAGATAGACCTGTGAGTATAGGGCTATCAGATAATATCACCTAATATGCAACCCATGTAGTCATGTAACTGTAAGGGCTCATGACTGAACAGCTGTTAGCTGAACATTTGATGAATGTTGGTATAAGTAGATGTAACCCACAAACCACAACAAAATCTATATAAAATACTACCCCAATAATAAAAATTCAGAGAACTACTGAAAATCTAAAGGTTGGTTTTTTTAAAAAAATTTCCCTTGTAAAATTTTGGTTCCCTGTAGTAAATTTCCTGGATATATAGAAGAGTCCTCCAACCCCTCAAAAGGGAATTCAATGATTATGTATTTCTTTATTCTATATTGAATGAATCTGGGAAGAAAAACAAGCTATTAGTACACTTGCCCTTCCATAAGCTGAATTTCAGGGAGGTTTAGAAATGTTTTTCAACTTCTTCATGTTATTTGTGCTATCCTGGCTGACTACATAAAAAGGTCAAAAACTATTTCTACATATTTTGTGTGATTTAGAGATTTCATTTTTAATACATATGCAAATATTTACCATATAAATGTGGAGGAAAAAAAATACTAGAGCTGTTGTGATTTTCAGTTAGATAAATAACCACCTAGGCACTATGATGTGGCCAAATACACAAGGCAGTAAACAAAGCAATAAACAGAATCCAGAACTATTTGAAAGGAGCAAGCCTAGCACCTATTTTTATTCCTTTTCTGCAGAAAGGTCCATAGACAGTAAGATTTTCTATTGAGAAAGTCAGCTGAAACAAAGTCTGCATAGAGAACTCAAAGCACTCTTCCAGTTTCTGAAGGGGAGCTACAACGCTGCTGGAGACGGTCTCTTCATTAGGGACCGCAGCGATAGGACAAAGCGTGATGGGTTCAAACTTAAAACAGGGGAAGGTCAGGTTAGATATAAGGAAGAAGTTCTTCACTGTGAGTGTGGTGAGGCACTGGAACAGGTTTCCCCGGGAAACTGTAAATGCCCCATCCTTGGCAGTACTCAAGGCCAGGCTGGACTGAGACTTGGGCAACATGGTCTAGATGAGGCGCCCTGCCCGTGACAGAGGATTGAAACTAGATGATCTTAAGGTCCTTTCCAAACCAAACCATTCTATGATTCTGTGATCACAGCATACTCTAAAATGTAGAATTATTTTGGATAATTTTACTTCACCTCTTTATCCTAATAGCTGTTTATACAGAAGCCTATGTTTGTGAGATTGTCTTCAGAAATGACGAAAAAGACATGATCTCTGGCTTAAAGAAACACAAATCATAACAAGAGATGAAGGAAAAGTGGGGGGGAGGAAGAGGGTTTATAACAAGTAAAGGTAATTAGGTGGTAATTGCATATAGATTTCAGCATTCCAATCAGGACAGAGAGAAGAAGAGGAGTTGCTTGAGTGCTAAAAATTACAGCTTTGTAGAAGGCATTTGAAAACAGGGAGAGTTAACTCCCAGCTCAATAGAAATGAGTGAGGTATGAAAATGCATATGGGAAAAAGCATAAGACTTGGGACTGTGAATTCCAATGGTCTGCACATCTCAGTAGGCCAGAAAATTGTCTAAAGACTGGGGTAAAAGATGAGATTTAAGATCTTTAAGTCTTTGTCTTATATATTCCTCCAATCCACTGCTTGTGTTTACATGTCTGGCTTGGTTTCTAGTGCCTGGAATTGCAAAAGACTGACAGCAAAGCAGGGTTTAATCGGTGGGCCTCAGATAATTAATGCATTTTTGACTGCAGAAGATCCCAAAGAATGCAAGGAAGGTAAATGGTCCTCTCTGAAATGTGTCACACACAAGGTTTCCACACCAACCTGTCCTCCACACCATCTTCCTGCAGAGGAAGTTGCTAGCAAGAGTTCAGCTGAAATGTTAAGATTTCATTCAGTGTAAATGTGGAAAAATGTTTAGGAATGCTTAATAGAGAGGAATCTCTTTGGTCAGTGCATCCAGGCCTCTGTGCACTCTATTTCAGAGGATCCCTATTGTGAAAACAAGCTACATCTTAAAATTAGCTCAGAAGTTATTTCTCTCCTGCTGTTCTGGTTCTAGACTTTCTCTAGCATTCAGGGTTTTTTCATACTTAGTGAAAACACATTTACAACCAGTTTATGACCAGTTTGACCTAATGGCTCTAGTTCTAATTCTTCTCTGATACTTTCCCATCCAGAGTATTTATAAAGAGAAACCATAAACTTATCTCTTTACTTTCAAAGTAGTCCTGTTGTGTGCTAGACCAGGCACATGCTCCTGCTCAAGTTCATATTTGCAGGTAAGGGTTTTTTTTTTCTGTAGCATGAACACTTTCTTACCATTGCAACACATACCTCCCTCTAACTCTTATATTATTCACCCTACCTTCCTGCACTTCTAGCACCTGGAACTCTTTTCCGTGCTCTCCCACAGAAGAATGTAGTTATGGTGACACGTGCATTTTTCACCTATACACTGCGCTGCTGTTTTTCATTGTCTATATTGCTGAATGGAAGAAAATAGTGTACAGTCTCAGTTGGTTACTCATCTCCCCCACGTATCAAGATGAGCCATAAATGTATCTGTTGCTCCCTTGGCCATCGGTGAACTCTGCTCATCAAAGCAATTCACATACAAGGCTGAAAACACCCCTGAGATTCACCTTTTAGGTGCCTCAGCAACAGCTGGAATAATTTTTAGAATCATAGAATCACAGAATAGTTAGAGTTGGAAAGGACCTTAAGATCACTCAGTTCCAACCCCTCTGCCATGGGCAGGGACACCTCACACTAAACCATGCCACCCAAAGCTATGTCCAACCGGGCCTTGAACATCACCAGAGATGGAGCATTCACAACTTCCCTGGGCAACCCATTCCAGTGCCTCACCACCCTTACAGTAAAGAATTTCT